>VDFB02063408.1:0-31915 GCA_007258455.2 Sequoia sempervirens | reverse complement strand
ATTATATGTCATTTATAATAATATTCAATCAAAATATATGTGTTGATATAACAATTAGAGACCTATGTTCAATGGCATACCATATCACACCATTTAAGGTTACATTCAAGCATAAACAAATTTTGTTTAGAATGTCATTATTGACATATATAAGAGAAGTGATGGTAATGGTGGTTAATTAGCAGGAAACTTATAATGAGTATTTTATCAATTATATTTTAAAATGTTAACTTATCATTTTTTATACTATATTATAATTATTTTAGTATTTTATTTAATTATTGGGTTATTTCAATATTATGTCTTTACACTTAAACACCATGTAAAATACATACTCTTTTGTATTAATATTGTTTAAAGGTGTTTATGTATTTATGGGTTCTTTTCCCTTCTAATTATTATCATTGCAAGTGTTCCAAAAATTATAAATTGATTTCAAATGTGGTTATCTCATAGTTTTAAAATTTTGTTTTAATATAATATTCAATCATCCACACAGTACAAGAATTCTCAAATTAAGATACAACTATATAAGGTCGTTAATGCTATGCTTTTAATATGCAAGTAGTCTTGTGTGTTCTTTTAAATAACTTATAAGAATACATGGAAAAAAATTCATCGAAATCAAACATACTTTTTATATTTGGATACTCAAAACTATTAGTGGAAAAGGTGGATGAGAGGCTTCTTTCTAGTATAAAATAATTGAAACAACAAAAGTATTCTAATAATTTGAATGGATTATGCAAAATTATGTAAAATAATGGAATACATCATATTCTCTATAGCAATTTATAGCCATGTCTACAACATATGCAACTTAAAATAACATAATCTCTCTTAATAAACCATACAAATTAAATTAAGATAACCTTATTTTCATAAAACCATTTATTTATCGAAATAATATGCATGTATTTATAAACCACACTAAGAATTGTCTACTTTAATATTGTCTCTCAAGGGTTAACATTTTGTAATGTGATCTAAAATTAATTTCATTTTTTCTTAAACTAATTTTATTAATAAATTTATTAAAATCTTGAAAATGGGTCAACATTTACATCCATCAAAAGATTAGTTATTAATAAACTTCACTCATAAGAGAGATATGGAACATTGCCTTCCCCAACCATCACCCAACAACAAAAAAGTGTAAGGATTAGTCAATTCCCTCTACATGTAAAAGAGGTGATAAGTGGGTAAAAGGAACCATCAATATTGTCTATATGTATAATGTTTCATAATATATTTAATAACATATTCTAGTTTGATTGAGACTTCATGATAAATTAGAGTCTTAACTTCAAAGTTAAAAGCACCCAATGAATAGTATGTTGAAAAATAAAGTTTAGGCATAGTTTGATTTGGTTGAATGGTGAAGGTATGTATACATTAAAGAAAATGTTAAATATAAATTATAATTTACAGAGGATTCAAGGAGTGAGATTGTATGTACATTATTTGGACAATATATAATTTGAACCAAAAAATTAATCTTACATGGTATGCTTGCATAAGAGGAACTCATCCATTAAATTGTCGTCTTGGTTGAAGGTGACCTCTAAAACTACTTTTACTTTTTGCCTTTTAATACTAAATATTCATCAATACCATCTATTTATATGTAAGAGGGTAATGGTTAGTCTTGATTATGTTTACTTATTTGATGTATTAAAACTTTAAACGTACATACAATTTTTGAAAAAACCAAAATATCAAAAAGTGACTAGTAAAAATTTATAAATAAATGAATATTAATGAATGATCGTCCTTAAAAAATTGTTAATATATATTTTTTACTTTTTATAAATTAACTTATTGATATCACCTCACCTTGCCATTAGATCGACATACAATTAAAGTTATTCATAGCATATACTATACCTCCTTTTAGAAATTATTTTGAGACACAAAAACACATAAGGAACATAAACCCTACCTCATCAATTGCAAAGGATGCAATCACTAATACCCATCACTATGTTATTAACAAGCATATGTAGAAGTTTCATTGTTTGTTTGTTTTCTCCCAATCTATTCTTCCTTTAGAAGTTGAAACTCAAATTTTGTGCACTAGAATTTGTCTCTACAAATGACTAACCAAACCATGATGATTAAAGAGAAACTAAAGGTCAACAATGATCTCACAAAATAATCCAATAGCTTACAATCTCAGCTACAAGAAACGGAAGCAAAACATGACATCTTAAACTCTCAAATTGTTCAAATACCTAAGGCTTCAAAAAAGTGGTGATTTCTATGGTGTCCAAAGCGTGTATCCTATGTTGTTGGGTGTTTTTTCTATTTTACAATTTGTTCTTTATTATTTTTTTATGTTGTTATTACTTGTCCATTTACATTCAAGAGGATCTCCATCATTTGTTATTTCATGCTCATGTATAACTATTTAATAACTTTGTGCTTTTTTTTTGATGGGTTATTATTTTAAAATTTAACTATATGTTATGGTTATGGCTGTTTTTCCTTTCTACAACCAATTTTATACCATCTAAGTGGCTCTAAGAATGTGTATTTGTATTCTATGATTATTTAATTGTGTACATGTTAGTCTTAGATTACTTTTCAGAGGTTTGTTGTCTACAAGTCTTTGAGTTTTCTTCTATATTTAATCACTATAATATTTTTCAAAACTAAATGTACAATACAAAAAAATGTGCATAATATTTCAAATTAACTACTTTAGTTATCTTGCATGTTTTTTAAATAAGTAAGCAAGGTAAGTAATTCAATACATCAAATAAAAGATTTAACACCGCCTTCACATAACATATAGATAAAAACTTTGATTTTATGTCATTAACTTTGATTTTATGTCATTTATAATAATATTCAATCAAAATATATATGTAACTGATATAACATTTAGAGACCTATGTTCAATGGCATAACATATCACACTATTTAAGGTTACATTCAAGTATAACTAAATTTTATTTAAAATGTCATTATTGACATATACAAGAGAAGTGATGGTAACGATGGTTAAGTAAAGGGAACTAATAATGAGTATTTTAAAAATTATATATTAAAATGTTAATTTATAATTTTTATACTATATTTTATTTTAATTTTTTATTTAATTGTTGGGATATTTTAATATTATGTCTTTACACTTAAACACCATGCATTTACATAATCTTGTGTATTAATATTGTTTAAAGGTGTTTATGTATTTATGGGTTCTTTTCCCTTCTAATTTCCAAAAACTATAAATTAATTTCAAATATGGTATATCTCTTAGTTTTAAAATTTTACTCTAATATAATATCCAATTATTTACTCACTACAAGACTGCTCAAATTAAGATACAATTATATAATGTCGTTAATGTTATGCTTCTAATATGCAAGTAGTCTTGTGTGATCTTTTAAATAGCTTAGATGAATACATGAATTTTTTTTCAACAAAATCAAACATACTTTTTATATTTGGATATTCAAAGCGATTAGTGGAAGAGATGGATAAGAGCCTTCTTCCTAGCATAAAACAATTGAAATAGCAAAAATATTTTAATAATTTGAATGGATCTTTCTTTTGTTGTTTGTTATGGTGATCATCGACTCAATGTGGGCTTTCCTAATACTCTCTTTGCAAGGTTTGTTGCTTGTCTGGTGCTTGTAGATCATTTGCATCCCTGCTCCATGTAAACCTCTTTTTGCAATTAATACGATCTTTACAGTGCTCTTGCCACTTTTATCAAAAAAATTAAAAGAATAGCTAGCATATGCAACTTAAAATAACTTAATTTTTCTTAATAAAACCATATAGGTTAAATTAAGATAACTTTTTTTTTTTTTCATAAAACCATTTACTTATCAAAATAATATGCATGTAGTTATAAACCACACTAAGAATTGTCTACTTTAATATTATCCCTCAAGGGTAAACATTTTTTAATCTCTAGAATTAAAAATAATTCATTTTCCTAAATTGATTTCTAGAATTAATAACTCTTATTAAAAAATTTGAAAAATGGATCAACATTTGCATCCATTAATAGATTAGTTATTAATAGATTTCTCTACTCATAAGAGAGATATGGAAATTACGTCCTTTCCCCACCATCACCCAACAACAACAAAAAAGTAAGGATCAACAATTCCCCTACATGTAAAAGAGGTGATAAGTGGGTAGTAAAAGGAACTACCATCAATATTATCTATATGTATAATATTTAATGATATATTTAATAACATATTCTAGTTTGATTGAGACATTCATGATAAATTAGAGTCTTAACTTCAAAGTTAAAAGTACCCAATGAACAGTACGTTGGAGAATAAAGTTTAGGCATAGTTTGATTTGGTTTAATGACAAAGGTATGTGTACATTAAAGCAAATGTTAAATATAAGTTATAATTTAGAGAGGACTCGAGGAGTGAGATTATATACATTATTTGGACAATATATAAGGCGAACCAAAAAACTAATCCTACATGATATGCTTGCATAAGAGGAACTTATCCATTAAATTGTTGTCTTGGTTGAAGGTGACCTCTAAAACTACTTTTACTTTTTGTCTTTTAATACTAAATATTCATCAAAACCATCTAATTATATGCAAGAAAGTAATGATTAGTCATGAATATATTTACTTGTTTGATATGTTATAATCTTAAATGTATTCGAAGAAACCAAAATATATTAAAAAAATGACTAATAGAAATTTATAAATAGATGAATATCAATACGTAAAAAAATGTTAATATATCATTTTTATTTTTTTAAAGAATTAGCCTATTGATATCACCTCACCTTGCCATTAGATTGCCATACAATTGAAGTTATTCACAGCGTATACTATAGCTCCTTTTAGAAATTCTTTTTGAGCCAGAAAAACATACAAGGAACACAAACCCTAGCTCAAAACAAAATCATGAGGTCTCCATTGATGGAGCTAGTAGTGTTGTCGTGCCTTGAAATTCTTTTAAGGACAATATTTTGGTAAAACTTAGGCATTGTAAGGACCTTTCTATGGACAGCTTGTAATCCTAAAATCCACCTGTCACAATAATATAATTGTTTCCTTCGTAGCCTTTTTTGTCACCACTCCCATATCTCGTCATGGTGTGACGTATGCATGAGATAGGTATGCATGTTCCACACAAATGTTTATGAATATTGTGGGCCCCAACATTTAATGACTCACCCGTCCTAAAGGTTTGTGGGCATTACCTGCTAGAGAATGCCAATTTTGAAATCTTACAAGATTTAAGTGGGTGGAAATGTTTTAGAATTTTAAGGTTTATTCTCCATATGGATATGACATGCATGACATGATGTATTTATTGTATTGGGTTGAATCTGCCCCTTCAAAGTGATTTTCTTTTAGGGCTGGCTTTTATTTTCTTGAGAAGAGTTGTTACCTAGATGTGGTGGATGGTTATATACACGTGTGTTGTGGTTGGAAGTTTTTTCTTTTTACTTTAGGTGTGTATTAATAATAATAATAATAATATATAAAGTGAATAGAGTTTAGGTTTGGGAATATGAGGGTTATAATTAAAGAGTTTATAAAGTTATGGGGTATTTAAAAAGGCTTATTATATTTTATGGTATTAGAATATTATTGATGTTGTAGAGGATTTTTTAGGTTTATTATATTTTTTAGTATTAGAATATTATTCATGATGTAGAGTTTTTTTTAAAGAATGGATAATGTTTAAATATTTGTGATGATATTGTTATTGAAGTTTGAGGGGATATGTTTTATATGATTTGATGATAGTTTAGTTTAATATATATTTGTTGAATTCTAGAATGTGAGTTTTATAGTAGTTATTGATTATTGTAATGGTGGAAATAACATGTTTATGTCTTTTTTTCATATATTTTTTATCTATTTTAATTAGTCTTTTTTATGTAATAATAAGTTTATAAGTGACACATTTTCATGTGAATTCGGTTGGTGATGATATCATGTCTTGATTCAACCATCACCCATCTTTATAATTTGATCTTGCTCCTTAGATCTTATATCTGCCTATCTCTTGGATTAGATATGCAAGTGTGAACTTAATCAGTGTTTCCTTAATCACAAATATGAACCTTAAACATTTAAATTCAAGTTTGGACCTTGTTAACTCCTTCCTACCCATTGTGAGTTAAACTAGCACACACACGTGTTAATTTGTATGTTACATTGTATTTAAAGACTTCAATCATTCATTTGAATCACCTAAGCAATTAAGCAATTGTTAAAGAGCATTGCCACAAAGCATTCATAACATATATTATCCTAAGAATCCATGCATGGTTGCTTGTTGCCTTCGATCTTGGTTTATAGCTACCGAATCAATTATCTTAGGGGTTGGATTTGAGAGAACATTAAATTTAAAAATATATTGGTCTAAACATAAGAATATTTGTATAAGTTCATAAAATAAAATATTACAACAAAAGAAATGCATAATACGACAAAAGAAATACATAATACAACAAAAGAAATACATAGAACACATGATTTATCCTAGGAAACCATTTAGAAAAAAATCCAACAAATAATTTAGTGCCTCTTATTATACTCACAATAATTAAAGGATCACAATATAAGAGAACTTAATTGCATTATCAAATAGATTTCAACTCTAACCCTTCCCAGAGAAATTATGCTAGCTATGCTTATCTTCTTAACTATCTCATATCCCATCCAAAGCACTTTATTTGTAAACCTTCTAAAAAATTTAGCATGTCATTTCCCAATGTGGGCACTCAAGTTTGACTCTATACCCAAGAGTCATTACAAACTCTAAGGAAAAATCCATATGACCCTTAATTTAATTTTTATCCGAGTAAGATAACTTGTCCTCATGTAAACCCTGCCCAAATACATCAAATATACATGTGGCATTCCACTTTATGTGGACCACAACTTTATAAAATATTAATATTTTAAAGCAAGATGTACAACACCTTTTCCAATGTTCTTTTGCTTGTTATATACATTGCATAAAAAGGCAACATAGACAAAATAAACTAGTGAATTAGTGGAGACATCCTCATAGTTGTTATGTACCATAATAATTTATACGTGCTTACTAACTTCATCAAAGAATCAATAACATTCTCCAAAGTTTTCACCTTCTTAATCATTACCCTATTTCTCTCCACCATGTCATTACAAAAATGATATTTACACCAATGCATAAAAAATAGGATCTTGTTCAAACTAGTGGCAATGTAACTATCATAGTCAATCCTCACTACCTCTTATCTTAGGTCAAATTTTAAATACAATATTTGAGCCATGCTACCTCTTAACAAGCATGAGTGGCTACCATGTACTCATATTTTGTAGTTGAAAAGAAACAACGCGTTATCTCGTTCTCCTCTAACTCATTGCTCCATCAATAGATTAAACACATAAGCACTAGTAGACCTTTTTGCTATAAATATCACCTACCCAATATGTAGCAAAAAAGCCTCAAAATTTATTTTTTGTGTTCAAATCAAGTCCCCTTGGTAGTAAATAGAATACTTTGAAGTGTCATGAAGATATCTAAAGACCCTCTTAGTTGTAGTCGAATGGTCATTACCTAGGCTGGACATATTTATGCTTAGGATTCCCACTACATCAATAATTCCCAATCTAATGTAGACCACTACATACATCAAATGAACCACAACACTCATGCGTTGAACATAGATCTCTCCTATATCTCATTATGTATCTTGGTACATTGTTCCACTTATAATTTTGTGCCCATGAGAATATGAATACTCACTTGCTTATAGTTTTGGATTCTAAATCTCTATAACATAGAATCAAGATACTTCCTTTAACTTAATAAAAAAAAATGTTAGGTATATCTCTCTTTATTTCCATCCTTAAGATGAAATTTTCGATCTATTACCAATAATGTGTCATTTATAACTTTATTTTATCATGCTATAACAAGGTAATATTTGTATGCCTATGCCTTCATATTTTAAGCCTTGAAAAACCCTAAAAAATCTTTATATATGGCTATAGTTATAAGCACTCTGCACTTTTATTATAATGTATTATTAATTTGTTATTCATAGTCGTTGGTCACATAAACACATTATTAGGTATTACCCTATTAGTAATTGTTGGCCTATTGTAGATTCTTGTTTACATCATTCAATGTGATTTCCAATTATCATTAACCCTACAACAATTACTACACTTTGTAAATTTCATCACTATATCCTTGTGTACTTTATGTTCTATTTTTCTATCGATCGATTCTAGGCAAAATCCATGAATTAAATAAGTTCATTTCCTCTATGCACTCATTGGGAACCAACTCATCGTAATGAGCTCTTCACATCAAAGAGTTGATTGACCCAATCAACCCCTCACTTTATGTTGGCCATTATTATTGAAATTAACACTTTATGTTGGCCATTATTATTGAAATTAACATGCTTTAAATAAATTATTGTACATCTAACATGCCATCTTCTCATTGGGTCAATGATATTAAGTGGCCATAAGTTCTTCATTTAAAATATGAAACTAAAGTTAATTAAGATATATGGTACTTCTTTATTGTCCATTGTAATTGTACCTTTGCATTGTAGAGTTCTTTAGTTTGATTCCCCCCTTTGTAATGTGAACAAGACATATTATCTAACTAGACATTAGTTACGACCTTTTTCACACATGTTCAAATGTTAAGTTTACTTAGGGCTCAAGGAATATTTCTAGAATTTTCTTGTAGACATGTGATCTTATCCTCTAGTTGTCACATGACATAGGATTAAGAAACTTGTCACCATCCTAATTTTTCCTACCTCTCAACCTTTCCTATATAAGTAAGGTCTCATATGTACATTTTGTATGCATAGGGGCACATTCATTGATCACATTTGATCTAATATATTTGCATCCATTATTAGCAATTTTATGCTCTTGATTTTCTCTCTTGTGGAAGCATATCTCGGTTTTGTAGGTGATCTTGGGAGCTTGAGTCCTTAAGTGACTCCAACATGGTATCAAAGATTCAAATTTATAAATCCCCTTCTCAAATTTGAGGGTGATTTAAGGCATGAGATTTTTTTTGGCTGCTTTTTGGGTAAAATAAACCTCAACATTGAGTCCAGAAGGTCCAAAAACTCTTATTTCATATAAAACACTTTATATTTTGGTAGTGGAAAAAATTGGCCATTTTTACTAGGGTTTACAGATTTTGGCATAAAATATTTCATATAGTCATACATAATCCATATGGATTAATATTGTATAGCATCATCACAAGCATTAGATAAATAGATTTATGATATTTGGGAAAATATTATGTAGAATTTTTTGTATCAGCGATACAACTTCTATGAATCATTGTGCCAATATTGTGTTATCTAGGTATGTCAGTAGGTTTAGTTATTTTATTTTTTAAGGTTTTCCAATTTTTGCACCTGTAAATAACATTAAGGTTAAGGAAATTGATTCCTAGAGTTGTTTCCCTTGGTCACTACCACCACTTGGGGGCTCAAGCCTAGGCGCTGAAACATCAAAAACTGAGGTTCACCAAAATATGGAATTGATAACAAGGGGGTTATGATGAACCTATTTCTCAATATTTCATTAGGAAATGAGATCCCCACAAAGAATTGATTAGCAAGACTTAGGTGAATCAACTCAATGTGAGAATCTTCAAGTTTCCTTATGCTTGAAGGATGAGGGTCAAGGTCAAACAACACTTTTGGGAGAAAAACTAAAAATAGCAAATCAACTCCAAAATGCAATCTAACACTTGAAACAACAATATTAAACTCAATATTAGTTGAACCAAAAAATTGATTGCAGATCTGAGAAGGGCAAAAAGGTGTTTACTAGTCACCAAAAGGTAGTTTTTGAAGGCTGATTGGGACTCATTCGCCCATGGGCGAATGGGTCTTTTGTTAGGGTATTTTTGCAACTTTTGGGAGCCTCTAATGTTAATCTGTAGCTTTTGATTTATCCAGATTTTTGTGTAAAAAAGTAAAAAATCATATCTATAGGTTAGATTATGTGATTTGACAACTGTGACAACTTTTCTAATCTTACACTTTGAAAGGTCTTCAATCCTTCTTCAACCTAAATCTGCAATCACACACACAAGAGAAAAAAATGTTTGTTTTTGCTGAATGGGGATTTTCCTTGGTCAAACCCCATTTTGGTAATCAAACCTTGAATTGAAATAATGCATGAAAGAGGGAATGAAGAATGGAAAAAGCTATGTTACCACTCAACAAACCCTTGAATGAAACCTTTATAATGGAGATCTTGTAAGGTTTGCAACTTGCATGAAATGGCTAAATTGGATGTGGATCTTGAAACTTTGAATAATGCTTTGAATGCTTGAGTTGTTGATATATCTGCTCTTGAATGCCCTTGATTGCTCTTGAAATGCTTGAAGAATGCTCATAAAACTCTCTTGTAAATCTAGGTGAAACTTAGTGAAATAACCTTGTATTTATAAGTATGTATCCTTAATTTCACAAAATTCAAATATCACAAGCTGTTCCATTGAAATATGGATTTGGAGATGTTAAAATACTGCCAAAAACATAATTTAAATTTAGGTCCAAAGGTCTAGGGAGGACCCATTTGCCCATGGACGAATGGGTCCTAGGTCCCTATTCCTGGAACACACATTGCTCAAGGTAAAGTGTTATGTATTGGAATTAATTATTGTCAAGTTTCCCCTTTGGAAAATGTAATTTATTAGGCTTGTAAATGAATAAAAGGGCTTATTAAGGCCCAATTAAGCTTAATTTAATTAAGAGGGCCCAAATAATTGTGAAAATGTAAAGGGATACATTTGTCAACACTAAATTAAGGCATTATTAAGTTTGTTTTAATTAGAAGGGCCCAAACAAGTGTGAAAATGTAAAGGGATACATTTTTCTACACTACATTTAGCCCCAACTTTAGTGAGAGGATGACCTTGCATCAAACTCACACTAAAGTAGACAACCAAGAGAGGTCTAGTTGTACGATTGTTGGAAATATAAGATCTAACAAAGGTCAAGAAGGATGATCAAGCCTCCAAGATCTAAGGTCTCATGGTGAAACCAACAAAGGAACAAGGACAAACATGCCTATGTTAAACATATATATGCAACAATGACAAGATACTCATTCATATAATTCCAAAGACTAAAAGAAAAAAGAAAAAGAAAAGGGGGTGGATCAAGCCTCGACTGCCCAACTTGATGTGGATCAAGCCTTGACTATTTTTCAAAAAACATTTACAAGTGGAACTCGCTATCCACTATGCAAACAAACAATGCACACTCATACAGGATAATGAAATCCGTTATCCACTAGGTGAGCCCCCAAGAATGGAAAATGAGAGAATCTTATTAGGCTCCCATACCATACCAAAGTTATACCTCTGATAAATTTAATAAGGCACCACACAAAATAAACTTCGAGCTTCATAAGGCTTAGCAAGCTTATTTATGCTAAACACTTATGAACAAACAAGGCTCCATAGGCAAGCAAGGTGTGTTATGATTGGTGGTCATGAAAAAGGGTTGTAACTTCAAGCTTCACAAGGTTAGCAAGATGCGTTATGCTAAAAAATTATGAACAAAAATGCAAATAGGATAAGACATGTTCGAAGGGGTTTTGCTTAGTTCATGTAAGGTCTCCTCTTAGGGAACATCGTGCCTAATGTCTCTAAGAGAGGATAAGTCTATGATAAAAGATTCACAAATTAGGGAATGCAATGCATAGCATCACCACTAAGAGGAATGTCATATGCCAAGAAAGGTCACACTCTTGGATGACATCAAACCCAATGACACCACCAAGAAGAAGACATATCACAAGAAGTAAGAAGACCACACTATGAAACATAAGATATAGTCAAATATCTCCAAAATGATAATGCCAATGTATGCCCCCACTTTAAAGAAATTGCTTAGAACACCATGTTGTGAGCAATTGCTTTAAAGTAGCAAATGATAAATGTTAAACAAGACATGAGAGATTATTTGGACAGCCCTATGTCAAGCATGTGTTTCCAAATGAAGCTACATCATGAAAAAGGGGTTGCCCCCAAAATGAAATCCTAAAATCACACATAAGGGATCCACAAATTCAAGTTTAGCGTATGTATTTTCTACAATGATATTATAGAGCTTGTAAATGTCATCATTCCCCAAATAACTCATGGAATAGGAAGAATGACACATAGAGAGTGAAAAAAATAAGAAAAGCTTTTGGGTCAACATGGAAGAGGCCTAAATGTCTCAACACTTTGCATCATCCCCAAAAGGAAAACACAAGACAAAAGAAAAGATAAAGGTTTTATGACATATAGCAGAATGTAGGTACAAATAGAGGAATAAACATGAAGAAAAATCAAATAGAACAATATGAGGGATCACACTACGCACATGAAATCACACAAAGAATATGAAAAAGAAAATAAAGACAAGACTAGCAAGGCACATGCGAGTCAACCTATAGCAGGTCTCTGCATCCCAATCTTGTTTAGTATATGCGAAAGGAGGGAAACTAGACAAAGGGATAACATCAAGTGCCAAACTAGGACAAGGTTGTCTAACCCCTTGCACTCACTAAGTGCAAGACAAGGATGAGCCGAGATAAGTGGTGAGAATGAGCTCCTTGCAATATAAAAAAGTGATTTTCAATTAATGTAAAACATGTAATAGTGAGTATACTATGATCCTACAACTACCACATGGCAAGGAGCAAAGTTCATGTAATTGCTATCCAATTATCTTGTCATAAGAAATGTTAGGAGGGAGAAAAATCACTCAAGATCATCTTTAAGGAATGACACTCATCAGTAAGATGTCTTGGAAGAGTTCTATGATATTCATAATAATTCATGTTATTACTATTATTAATTCTACTAGGAGCTGGCAGTTTAATCCATCCTAGATGAAGAAGTTGTTCCATTTGTTGTTCAGTTTTTGTTTTAGTATGTAGGAATGGAAATACTTTTACTTTATAAGGTTTAGTTTTCTTACTTGTTTGAGGGGCTTGTTGAGGTGGATTCAGAGGAGGAGGACCTAGAATGATCCTATCATCCTTGTGAGGGATTTGTTCATTATGAAGGACACTTGTTTCCTTGGAAGATGTGGAGGGAGGAGGATCTTGATATCCTAGTACTTTAGTATAGTCAGTTGGGATTTGTTCTAAAAACTTATGAATCTCATGCTCATTTGTTGTGTCGCATCCTTGTTTAGCTAAGATCTTAAATCCTTGGCTATAAGTCTCTTCTAGGTTGATGGGTGTGTTGGTGAATTTATTAACATAGGATGGATGAGTATGCACTTGGTTGGAGAGACTAGGTTCACTCATGGTTGGAGGCTTAGGCTTGGTTTGTGACTCAATCTTAGGATGTAAAAGAGAAAACATCTCTAATGGTGGAATAGTAGGAGGTGTTAGTTGTTGCATGGAAGGGTAAAATGATGCATTGTTCTCAAGGTTGTCAAGGCAATTACATATGAAATTATGCATGCTTTCATCATCTTCACCTAAGATTTCAACTTCACGAGGACACTCATTAGGGGTTGTTTGAGCATGATTAGGTTTTATTGCATTAGGATCATTACCAAACACACAACTTGAGACATCAACCAAAGATGTTAAGGACTTCCATATATTACCAATACACATGTCCATTATGCTAGAATGATTTGAAATGTAAAGAGATTACAAATTTTTAGTTTTGAAGAAAGATATTTTTTTTATTATACTATGCAAAAACCTGAAAATAATGTCTTTAAGATACAATTTTGAATCAAAACAATGCACTAAATTTGACAAATTAAGCTTAATATGAACAATTTCAAATAACATAAATTCTGGAAACTAAAACAACAAATTGAATACAGGAACATAAAATGCATAAATAGTGTTTTTGATGCTCAAAAATTTAGAAAAATCCCTGACCAGGGACTCATTCGCCCATGGGTGAATGGGTTTCACTTCAAGGTTTTAAAAAATCAATTTATAGGCTTTTGAGGTGATTTCTATGGTTTTCAGATTCTCATTTCAAACAGGAGCTTACAGTTTTAGATTTATGGAAAATGACATCTAAATGCAAGTGTAAAATAATTCTAAATGGCAAGCAAGAAGACCTAATTTGAGATGCAATTTTGATTCAATTTTATAATGTAAATGACTGATTATGTAAAATTATGTAAGCACTATGTAGAATGACTGAGATTGTTGAATTTTCCAAATTTTAAAAAATACAAAAATGCAAACCTAAAACCCTAAATGAGATGCAAACTAATGCAAGTAAATAACCCTAAATAAGATGCAAATCAATGCAATGTAATATAAAGTAATGCAAATCCTAGGTCTAGGGTTGAAAATGGACTCCAAAATTATCAAGTTATGATGCTCAAAAGTCGGGTTCATCAAAATGAAACACCGAAAAATGAGGTTCACCAAAATATGGAATTGATAACAAGGGGGTTATGATGAACCTATTTCTTAATATTTCATTAGGAAATGATATCCCCACAAAGAATTGACTAACAACCCTTAGGTGAATCAACTCAATGTGAGAATATTCAAGTTTCCTTATGCTTGAAGGACGATTGTCAAGGTCAAACAACACTTTTGGGAGAGAAACTAAAAATATCAAATCAACTCCAAAATGAAATCTAACACTTGAAACAACAATATTAAACTCAACATTCGTAGAACTAGAAAATAGGCTGCAGATTTGAGAAGGGTAGACAGGTGTTTACCAATCACCAAAGGGTAGTTTCTGAAGGCTGATTGGGACTCATTCGCCCATGGGTGAATGGGTCTTCTATCAAGAGATTTTTGCAACTTTTAGGAGCCTCTGATGCTAATCTATAGCTTCTAATTTGTCCAAATTTTAGCGTCAGAAATTTCAAAAATCATATTTGTAGGTTAGATTCTATGATTTGACAACAACTTCGAGAAATTTTCCAATCTTGTACTTTGAAAGGTCTTCAATCCTTCTTCAACCTAAATCTACAATCACACACACAAGAGATAAAAATGTTTGTTTTTGGTCCTTTCCAAACCTATAACCTGCACATTCAAAGAGAGAGAAAATGTTGTGCCATATAGGGGCTTGCCTCAATCAAACCCCATGTAAGTGTTCGCACTTCCACAATGGAAAAATGTCAATGATAAATGATAATGGAAAGGAAGGAATGATGAAATCACAATGCTCTACAACTCACCACCCTTTAATGGCTGCCTTTAAGGATTGAAGTCATACACATCTCTTCAAGGATTTGGATCTTACTTGCTTGAATACTTGAATGCTTTTGAGACCTACAAAAAGATGTTAGCCTTCACAAAACAATAACAACATGAACACACATAAACTTTGACACGATGTTGGATCTTGAATTGTTGTAATAATGCTCTAAAATGTTACTCTTGAATGCTCTTGACAATATTATACTCTCCAACTCCATCATCCTGGACCTGGAACTTGGTTTAAGGGGAATTTTGTTGGTAATTCCGAAGCTTTTGATAGATAAGTTAGGTCAGTGTAGTGTGACAAGGAGAGATTAGATGAGCTTTGCCTATGGCTAGGTACTTGATGCAGGTGTTCCTCTCATGTTATTGCAATATTGAAAGGGGTCAAGATCACCAAAAATAGTAATCTCTACACTATTGTAGGGAAACTTCAAACATTGATGGTATGTTGAAGGGACAACCTTCATGGAGTGAATCCATGGGCATCTAAGTAGTAGGTTATAGGGTAGGTCCAAATCTAGAACTTGACACATTGTGTCTTGTACAATAAGACCCACTTTGATTGGTATAATTATGACACCCTTGGAGGAGCGTTCCATATCATCATATCTACGTATCACAATCCTCTTCGACTCATCTATACAAGCCTCTGAGATCCCATGGTAGCCATAAGTTTTAACATGCATATATTCAGCCCAGCTCCACCATCAATTAGAACTCATCTGATTTTGTGTTTATTAATGTATAATTCAAGGTGCAATGGCTCATTGTGATTTGGTTTTTTTGAAGTAAAATCATGTTCAGTGAATGTTCTATGATGGGTGGTAGCTAAGAACCCTACCATGGCCTGAAATTGATTCACATTTAAGTCTATGGGGACAAATGAATCTTGGAATGCTTTTCCTAGAATAGCCTTATGCTCAAGAGAGGTGTGTAGCAACTCAAGAATTTATATTTGAATTGGGGTTTTCCCTAGATGGTCGAGTAATTTATACTCATGTCGGTTGAGGTTTAGAAGGGGCTCCTTGCAGAGTCACCTTCGATCGCTTGGTGGTAACGGCACATTCAGGATTTTTATTTTTTATTGTGATAGTGGATATGTTGTGGTCTGATGATGATCAAATATGGTTTAATGTGTACTCATAGGTGACACTAGTATAATTTGCGTCAGATTTTCCACCTGATCTGGAACTTGAGGCTTTTCCCTTCCCATGGGTTTGCAAAGGATCCTTGAAGATCATGTGATTTGCGTTGGTGGTTTCAGGTTGGTTATTGATTTGAATATCACCCTTCTCTAAGTGATCTTGTATGATATTCTTTAATTTAAAGTAGGCAGATGTTTTATGTCCTTTAGTTTTGTGGTAGTCATAGAAATCATTATTGTTCCACCAGGTTGGTTTGACGGTTCATAATGTCTAATCTTAGGTAGTTGGATGATATTATTTTGGAGAAATTTATTCAAAATTGTCTCAATTGGTTCCCCTAAGGCCATGTACTTTCATCTTGGTTGGGGGGCCCTAGGAGGACCATGTGGTGTGTTATTTTGGGCCACATTAGTAGTTTGTTCCTACTTCTGTGAGGGTTTATTGGTGTTCATCACTGTGGGTCCCTTCAGATTGAGCACAAGATGCAAGATGACATGGTTTATTTATGAGCTTTGCATATACAATGCCATCATTTGCCATGTTTTTGTTTCATGACCAAAATTTTCTCTTGTTTGGTTTAGAATTATGAGAAGAATAATTGTTATTCTCCTTAAAAGATTTCACAAGCCCTTTAGCGATGAGGGCTTTCTCGATGGACAATACTTTCTCTATCACCTCCTTAAACGTGCTAGAACAATGGATTTGTAATTGGAACATCACCTCCTTTTCGAGGTTCTCCACAAAAATATGGACTAGTTTCTTCTCTAGTATATGGAAGGCATACTTATTGGCTAAGCTTCGCCATCTTTGTAGGAATGACGAGGAGGTCTCGCCATCTTTCTACTTTTCAGCACACAAATGGGTAATGTTGATATTAGTTGATATTTTGTAGGAAAATTGTGCAATGAACTTATCCATTAGTTCGCTCCAATTTTGTATACTTGGAGGTAAGTGCATGAACCATTCGAGGGCTTATCCTCCCAAACTCTGTGGAAAAAATCTCATGAGGCATGTATGTTCATGTGCCATGTCTGAAGAGGTTGTATGGAACTCCTGTATGTGTTCAAGGGGGTCTCCCTTTCCCTTGTATTTGTTAAATTTAGGGATTATGAAATCTTGGGAAAGGGGGCATGAATGCTCCTATCGAAAGGGTAGGGACATAGGTCCTCCATTGAGTAGGTTTTCCTACTCCTAGTTACATCCATATTGGTCATTTAGTGTTGCAACATCTATAACTATTGGGCCATTAGATCCATGGGCGATGGTGCCACTAGAACTGAGGTGGGTTGGATGTATTATGGAGAACCTTGTGAGGGGTTCCCAAATGGATTAGTGTTATGTTGTCGATTGAATCTATGTATATTTTGATGTTGATGCATGGGTGGAATATGTTGATGAAATTGTGATGTGTATGTGGGATTTTGAGTAAATGATGTTGATGGTGGTTGGTTAAAACCAGTTGTGAATGTGGGACCAAGATTGTTTGGTGGTGGAGGGGGTTGATTAAACCCAATTGTATACGCAAAACCATGATAGTTTGGTTGTTGTGAAGGGGTTTGAGAAAACCAAAATGTGGGATGTGAACCAAGATTGTTTGGTTGTTGTGGAGGTGGGGGTTGATTAAACCTAAATGTATACACAAAACCATGATTGTTTGGTTGCTATAGAGGTGGGGGTTGATTAAACCCAAATTATGACAACAAACCAAGATAGTTTGGTTGTTTTGGAGGGGGTTGAGAAAACCCAAATGTTGATTGTGAACCAAGATTATTTGGTTGCTATTGGGGTGGAGTGATGTTTGGACCTATTCCAAAAAGGATCGAGTCCTTTTTGGAGGTGTGTTCATATTCCGTAAAGTGGATGTGGTACCCACTTGTGGTCCTAAATATGAAGGGTTGGTCTTTTGTTTCTTACTTGGTGTATTTGAATGGGTGGAAGTTTGGGTTGCAGCCACAGTGTGGGTTGGTGGTGTAGTTGTAGATGTGGAGGCAAATGGATTTTCCATGGGTTTAGTGAATTTAGGTGGTGTTGGAACATTCACAATTGACAAAAAATGGGATGTTTGGGTAGGCAGCATGCTTATGTTCAACTGTGATGTGGGTTGTGATATAGTAGGTGATAATGATGGTGGAGGTCTATTCATGGAACCTAATCCTAGTTTCACTATGCTAGGAGTCCCCCCTATGATTGATTTTATGTCAAAGTTAGGCAGTAGCCTAGCCCCATGTTGTGCCAATTGCATGAAATACTTGTTGGGGTCTGCTGGTACAATTTTGTCATTGATTCTCAACATCCTTATATCTTGAGATGTGTTTTTGATTTCTTCAGGTGTGAGCCCTTGGTTTACCTCTTTCAAAGTGTAACTCTCAAAAGGGGGAAGATTTTTATTTTGTGAGTTCGTGTGACCACTAGGATTTTCACCAAAGTTCATTTCACTAGTTGGGTTGTACATCAGATTAGACGATGAGTCCATCTCTTTTCTTTTGATTTGTGATCGTGTGACAACCATAAAAGTGATGGTGTTTTGACTTTGTCTTTTTCTAGATTTTGATTTTTTGGTTTTTTGAAATTTTTTGTATGAATGCAACTAAGATGAATCTACTTTATGTTTTTGATATTTTTTATTTTGGGAAATTTTGGGAGGTACAATACTAAGATGAAAACTATGATTTTTGATTTTTTGTGAAAATATTTCGTTAAATGCAAAGACCTTTGATACCTTGACTTTGGATCCTAAAAGGTGATTACCTTGACAAATTTTTTAGTTTTAGACTAACGTAACCAATTGAAAAAATCCTAAACCTCTAGTGATGATGGTGGTTTGATACAAAAAGTAGATTTTCAACTAGACTAATGAGTTGAGAAACCTCCTTTTTGTTGATGGGGTTATTTTTGTAAAGACGAGGTTTTGAGATTTTCCAAAATGATAACTCTAGACTTTTGACTTTTAAACTTGTTTTCAATTTTTAGAATTCAAGATTTTCAAGAAAAGATTGTTAAAGACTTGTATGATATGATGCTAAAATGATGATGTTTTAACCTAGGAAAGCTAAAAATTTACTGAAAATGCAAGAAAAGATGATTGTTTAGATTTTGGATTTCTATGTAAAAAGAATAGGTTCATGCTGTAGACATCCAAATTTGGACACTTAATTTATCCAAATTTATCACTTTTCATCTAAAACATCCTCTTATCTGAGTTAATTAAGTAATATTACTATTATTTAATTAATATCTTTAATTCTACCAAATCCCTAAGGTATTTAATTAATAATTAAATACCTTACCCTCCTTAATCCCCTTTTCATCAAATGAATTAAATAAATATTACATTTATTTAATCCTCACATGTCATTTTCATCTAATCTTAATCCATTTCCTAATCTCTTCATTAAGGATGTGCACATGCCTAATCCTTGATTAGGATGTGTCACATCCTCCAACTTTTGCAAGTTGGCTTTTAATCCTAATTAACCCCTAATTATCCTCTAATTACTAATTAGTTAAACCTAATTAGTACCTTAGTCAACTCTCCCCATCCCCCAAGGAATTTTTAATTCCTTTTTATTCATCCCATGTCTCTCTCCTCCCCATGTGAATTTTTAATTCACATTTTGTCCTTCCAAGGCTTCTAGAACCTTGGACTTGTCACAATCTCCACATGTGACCAAGTCCCACCTTTTTGGAGCCCACCTTTTATCTTTTAGACTTTCCTAAGAATGTGAATTTTTAATTCACACCTTTCCCCAACCACCTTTCCTTTTCCCATGTAGATTTTTGAGGAATTCTAAAATTCCTCAAAAGTCCCTTTCACTCCCACTTGGGGACAAGGAATCCTTTTGAGGAAATCTCCTCACTCTCCAAGGTGCATGTCCTTTTCCACCTCATGTACCTTCTTGACACCTCACTTCCATCTCATATCCCCTTGGCCACTTCACCCTCCACATGTCAAGATGTGAGGGCTTGTGGGTTCTCAACCCACCATAGCCCTTCATCTTGACCTTGTTGGATCAATCTTGACCGTTGAATTCTCTAGAGAATTCAAATTCTTCTATAAATACCCCCTCCTCAAGGGCATTTACAACTTTGAATTTTCATAACTACATGCTGCCATTTTGTGCCCTCATCTAGTCTTCAATTACATTCACTTGCATTTACATCCAAGCACATAGTAAAATCATCCCTTTTAGCCCCATCAAGAGCCATCAAGGAGCACACATATCATTCCAATCAAAGGCCAATCAAAGAGACATCAACAGCAAGGAAGGTAAAACCATTCGTGTCTTGTGTTATTTATTTTCCTTCTTGTTTTGTCACTCTCTTTTGGCTAATCTTGAGGTGTCCTTGGTCCTTTTATCATTCGTATTTTGAGTTATTTTATGCACTAGAATAGGATAAATTCCAAGGTATACACATGCAACCTCTGGAAATAAACTCTATTTTATCTATCAGACAAATGCAACAGAGAAAACCACAAATGTGGTGCACAAGATTAAGACTATGGTGTAGTCTACAACATATGTGTTTCTATTTGTTTACTAGGGTAAGATTTTGAATGACAAAGAGATGTGGTTCTTTAACGGACAAATGCATCACAGTCGCCAGAGGATGTGTCACACTATTTTTGCAGTGCTTTTGTTAAAAAAAATTGACCTCTAAGGAACCTTAATATTTTTTAATATTTTGATTTTAGATGTAGTTCAGTTTGATAAAACACAAAAAAAAATTGTTTGATAAGTTATTAGTTGTGATTTTTGATAGTTTTGTGTCAAATGATAAGACTGTTTACACTTTGTAATAACAATACTTAAAAAATTCACAACCTAATTCACCAAAATGTAAATTAGAAAATTAATACCATCCATTTACACAACCTAACTTTATACATTTTAAATCTATATTGTTATGATATAATATCATCCAAGGTGTAAGAGTTTATTGTATTAATGAAAAATATTTTTAATATTTTAATATTTTTTTAGGTATTTGAAAATATCTATATGTTTTAGGATAGTATGTGTCAAGTTTATGGCACCACAACTCACAACACTTATGTTTATTAGTATAAAGCTTCATTTCTATAATAAAATTACAATTAACATTTAATGAGTTATGTGATAGATAATTTTGAAAATCTTTATTTGTAGTTTGGAAAGTAATGTTTATCAAGAATCCAAAACATTCCATCTATTTTTTTTATGTAATTTTAATATCTATATTTATGTTTTCTATATGAATGAGCTTAACTAAACCAATACCAACTTGATAATGATATAATAGTACCTTGTTTTTGGATTGTGTCAACTATTTGAAACTTGCACCAATTTATATTATTATTTACTTCATTATGGGTAGTAAGAGGGGTTGTGTATGGAATCACATTAAATTTTAAATATTCTTGGCTCAAGGTTTATTGTAAGTGATGATTCTACACATTACTAGCAAACCTACACACTACAAAAAATGCACCCAATTCTAAGGCTTCCCAATGATCAAAAATTTAATTTTAGAGCTATTGATCCTTATCACATTGACCTTTAATGGTGTATCATGGTTCCAATTGACACACATAATTTTTATATCTTCTATATAAAGAGAATTCTAATATCATTTAAGGATAATTTAGGAAGAAGTCATTTAGTAGAGGTTTGAGGATAAAATATGAATTAAGATAGGGAGATCCTTGAGATGTTTTTTTGTAATAAAATGGTTAATTCCAGTTTACCATGTATCATGATCATGAAGATAGTATGTTATGAATCAATATTTTTCTTTATCATTTCTATTGTTTCATTATATAGTTGATTATTTTATTTTAGTAGTTAGGTTAGATCATCTTTAACTTGACCCTCCAAACTTAACTATGTTATGTTGTTTTAATAGGATCTCACTTGATTCATCACAAAATATAGTTTGTAATGTCCGAGGTTGGTCCCATTCCTTAGATTAAACATGGTGAAATAACATAATATCATGGCATTACATTTTGTTTGGGGTTATCTTTTACTGAGATGTGGAATTAGTATCTAAATATACTTAAGAATAAATAATCTGATTAGGAAAATAAAATATTTTCATTGGTTGGAAAAATATAAGTGGAAAATATAATATTTCTTGCTACATTTATATTTTTATTCTTGATAAATACCATATAATAAAGGGTATGCATATTTGTGCAAATTAATTTGATAGTTCCTTTAGACTAAGTGGGATAGTACTACTATTTAGAGCCACCTCTTAGTATCATTGCACCTCTAGCTGAGGTACAAAGATGGATTGGGAGTTATATATCTCAAAACTCAAGAATAATATCTTGTAGTTGCTATATAGATTACTAGAACTATTAAAGGTGATGAACCATATAAAAGTATTAAGATATAGAATTTTTATAGCCATAACTAAAGGGAAATGACAAAATTATGTCTCCTTTCATATTCAATATATTTAGAAAGCTTGGTGGCTAGTATGCCTTTTTTAAATTGGAAATAATCTTCAATATAGCATGGTTTAACTTTGACTCTTGTTTCATGTGCAATAAGTATATCCAATATCAAGAGAAATCTTTAGCAATCAATTATTTTATGAAAAATTATTAGTTGTTCAAGAAAATGCTCAACAATTTAGTGACATATAGAACTTCATTTTTTTTGCATTGATCTCTTTGGTAGGTTACTATATAATGTTTTTGCTTAAATAAAATTGCAAGTAGTTTCCTAACTTTGTGTAAATTTTTGTCCCATTAATTTAAAAATTAAATTATGCACACAACTTTTTTAGACATTAACATGTCTCTCCTCCCAACATTTTGCATTCCTTCCCTTAAAACAAATACTTCTCCTTCTCTTTTCTAAATTTTATTTCATTTCCCACCTCAAAATTAAATGAAAGTGTAAATTTAGTCATAATTTTTTAGGTCAAATTGAATGTATAAATATGAAAAATTAAATTTGATACAACTAATCCAACACTTGCTTGAAAAATCCTATCGCAAATGTCTATTAGTGATAGATTAAACTATATACTTTTTTTTATTAAGCGGGGTAAACCCTTTTGACCCAGAGCTATGAACCAATGAGGTCACAAACGGGGGACCTCATCCCCAATATAAATTCTCAACGATTACATCCCAATGGGATTTGAACCTTGATGACAAGAATAACAACATAACAACTTAACCATCACACCATACCATTATTGACAGATTAAACTATATGCTTGTTCAAATAATCAAATGCCTATTTTCTCATTTAGATGAAACTGTGAAAAAATTATTCTAGGGATGCTTGTTGTTTTATAAATTTAATTGCTTTATTTAGTCATCATTTATATTAGAAAATGTTTTATTTAAAATAGTAAAAATATCATTGTTAATTTTATTAGACATGATACCTTTTTACACTTATTGAGAATCAAATGTTCAATTATATTTTATAATTCCTATATAATATAGAAATTTAAATTTTAAGATTTTATTCTAATATTTTTTTAGGCTACAGGAATTAGGTAGCCCCCTATAAATTGCAGCGTGGCTGGTAATTTTTTTTCATGTGACCAGTGACGTTGGCATGACAAGTCCTTCGTGTTGCAAGTATGAAGGTGTTGTAATTGATGTCAACAGGAAGTCTACTGATTGGTGTTGTTATTGATGTCAACAACATACCTACTAACTGGTGTTGTCATTGATGTCAACTATATGTTAAGGAAGTTTGTTGCATGTCGAGGATATTGAGAAAATTGTGAAAAAGATGAAAATGGGTTGTTGCAGGTTGTGCATGTATAGTTGAGATATTGAGGAAGTTTTGTGAGTACATGGAGCTATATTTTTGTTGCTTTGTATGAAGATGATTTGGAATGAAGTAATAAGCTATGATGATGTTTAGGTACTTGGTTTCCAAGTGCTTTTGAGAAAATTTGATAAACAGAGTAAACTGTGTCATGTAAGTGTTCATAGTGTGCTCTGGTATTGCACTCCATATTTGTTTTGTGTTGATCCTATACCTATGAGGATTGAAAATGTTGTTCATGGTTGTCATAGGTTGCTATATTCAAAATTTGGGTTTCTGGATTGTTGTACAGTGCGAGATATTTTCACTAGTGTGTGAACTAGTTTTTCAGTGATATTTTTCAGTGGCTTGGGGGAAATGTATTTGCTTCACGTTTCTCCACTGTTTGGCTTCAAGTTGTGTAGATTTGGGAATTTTATTTTAATGTTTGTATCTTTCAAATTTCAAGGTTTCACTTGATTTGGTGCAGTATAGAGTGATTTTCATTTGTCAGTATGTGAGTAAGGTTTACTGATTGTTATGGGTTGAAGTATTTGTATGATGCAAGCTTGGATAAAGTATTTTATGAATCTCAAGTAGTTCACAGATTATTCTAGATTGTGTTCAAGTCAATTTTGTTATCTAAAAGTTACAGATTGATTTAAGGAAGCGTGATCTTAATGAATATAGTGTTTAACATGGGTATTGGTCGACCTTGTGTTAACACTACATGCGATGCTTGTGAAAGCATGTTGAGGTGTGTTGGGATCTATTAAATGGGTCATAATTAAGGATTTATATGGGTTTCTTTCGTTCCTATCCATCACGAGAATGTTTAGGTGTTGACCTATTTTGAATTTGTATGTATAACGACTAGTTTTCGACATTGGAGAAGGTATTTGAGGTTGAGGTTGATATAAATAAGTGTGTTTTTGTTGTGAGTTGGAGGTATGAAAGAAGGAAGAAGCAAGATAGATGCGAGTGATGTGTGTGATGCGAATTTGAGCAGAGTAGTGCAAATTTAAATGTTAGGGTTCTTGAAGGTAGTGAGCTAAAGACATATGAAATCATTCGAGAAAGGTTGTGAAAGTGTGTGAGAAATTGTGGTGGATTCATGTTGCATTGAGAAAGTGTTCTTTGTGTAACATTTCTCTTCTATCTTCTTGTATTCTTTCTGTGGTAATGAGCCTTGGCTGCAAGCCTTTTTGGACAGTGTGTCCTATTTTGGTAGTGAGCCCTTTTGTACCAATTTTTCTATTACCTATATTGTGAGCTAATCCTCACAGTGGTTTTTCCCTCATTGGGTTTTCCACATAAATCTAGTGTTCTCAAGTTTAATCACATTAACATAATAAGGGTTTAATGAATGCATGTGGATCTGATTACTTTTGATGTTTTGATTAGATACAACTGATTCACCTCCCCTCTTAGTTGTCTTGTTCATTCAACAATTGGTATCAGAGCAAGGTTCCTTGGAGAAGAGCTTAACTGCTTGAGGTAGATCCAGGATAGCGAACAAGGTTTCTTTGGAATGCCCTAGATTTGATGGCACAGATTATGTATTCTGGAAGACAAAGATGGAAGGTTATCCGGCAGCTCAAGGATATGAGATTGAAAAGGCTTATCAAACTACATATACTCCACCTCAAAATGGTCCAAGTACAAGTGCAAGGATCAACGCGCATGAGATCAATGCTAAGGTAAGATTTATTATTGTGAATAGTCTTTCAAATACTGAATTAGTAAAGGTTATGAGTTTGAAGACTGCTAAAGAGGTTTGGGATAAGCTAGAAAGAATTTATGAAGGAGATCTAAAGGTCAAACAAGCAAAGAAGATAAGAATTAATGGGTTGTTGATAGTGGCTGCTCTAATCACATGACCGAAGACAAGAGTAAGTTTGTTAAACTTGAGAAGTATGATGGAAGGCTAGTTAAGTTTGGATATGATTCAAGAGCTAAGATCTGTGGAATAGGTTCAATCAGTTTTTATGGAAAGAATAACATTGATAATGTTTACTATGTTAAGGGTTTAAGGAATAATCTCTTGAGTGTTGGATAAATGTGTAGCAAAGGATATAATCTTGTGTTTAAGGATGAAACATGTGAGATAAAAAAGGGTCTGGAACTATGATTGCTGCTGGTAAGAGAATAGATGGGAACATCTATCAGCTTAAAGGTGTTGATGGTCATTACTTTATGTCTTAGATTAGTGATAGTTGGCTATGGCACCAAAGGATGTGTCACATGAATTTTGATAATTTGGCAAGAATTAGTTCAGTTCATGCAGTGAGAGATCTACCAAGAATCAAAAAGCCTATCAATGTCATTTGTGAGAGTTATCAATTTAGAAAGCAAACAAGGAGTAGTTTCAATGGAAAGGAACAAATCTGCTACTAGACTATTGGAATTAGTATATACAAATCTTTGTGGTCCTACAAGAGTGAGAAGTCTACAAGGTGACAAGTATTTTATGCTTTTGATTGATGATTATTCTAGAATGACATTGGTTACTTTTCTTAGAGAAAAATATGATGCATTAGATAAATTCAAGGCATTTAAAAATATGGTTGAGAATGAAATGGATTTGAAAATCAAATGTTTGAGGTCTAAAAGAGGTGGTGAATTCACCTCCAATGAGTTTAACATGTTTTGTGAATTTCATGGAATAAAGAGACATTTGTCTACCCCTAGAACTCCTCAACAAAATGAAGTTGTTGAGAGGAAAAATAGGACTATTCAAGAGGTTGCAAGGACTATGATGAAAGAAGCAAATCTATGAGAAGTCTACTGGAGAGAAGCTATTCATACTACTGTTTACATACTTAATAGAGTTCAATCCAAAGCTAACAACACAAAGATTCCCTATGAGTTATGGTATGGAAGGATTGCTACTATGAAGTACTTCAAAATATTTGGAAGCAAATGTTATATCAAAAGAGAAGAAGAGAACTTAGGAAAGTTTTCAATGCAAGGTTTGATTAAGGTATCTTCCTTGGATATTCTATTATAAGAAAAGCTTATAAATGTTACAACAAATGGCTAAGACATATTGTTGAAAGTGAAAATGAACTTAAGGTTGATGAAAACTTGCAGAATTCAATTGCAGTGGATGGATATGTGTTAGATGAACCTAATTGCAGAGAAGAAGAAAAAGTTGATGAAGAAGAAGTGTAGAATGAAGAGGAAGAAGCTCCGGTGAAGACCCCTAAGACCCCTAAGTATGCACAAAAGAATCATTCCAAATATTAGATCATTAGATACAAGAGGAAAGGTGTATTGACAAGAAGAAAAGCTACTAAAATTGTGGTAAATTTGTGTTTAATTTCTAAAGTTGAACCTCAAACAGTAAGTAAAGCATGCAAAGATGAACATTGGATGAAGGCAATGGAAGAAGAACTTATGCAGATAGAGAAAAATAAGACTTAGGAATTGGTTCCTAGACCGGAAAACAAGAACATAATTGGAACTAAGTGGGTATTCAGAAACAAGCTAAATGAGAATGGAGAAGTGGTAAGAAATAAGGAGAGACTTGTGTGTAAAGGTTACTCAAAAGTGGAAGGTATAAAATTTGAGGAGACATTTTCTCCTATGGCTAGGATGGAAGCTATCAAAATGTTTTTGGCATTTGCAACTGTAGACATCGAAAATATACAGATTGATATCGACACTTGATCCTGATCTACTAACATCACTTCATCCTGAATTATCCCTCTATCTAACCATTTAATCAAATAGCCTTATTTGATTAAAGTCATCATAATTCTCCTTTTAATTAAATAAATCCCTCAATTTAATTAAATCATCATCTCTGTGTAATTAGCTAGGTCATTTCATCTTCATATCTTTGATTTAATTAAATAATTCATATTATTTTATTAAATCTCTAAAGTTCATCTAATTAAATTAAATAAATCAAGCATTTATCTAATTTAATCTAACATCACCCCTTTTGGTTAAATAAATCAAAATATTTATTTAACTAAGTCCTAATCATTTTCATCTCTTTTTGATTTATTTCAATCCTAAAATCTAAATCAAATAGTCAAATTAGCTAAATCTCCCTTAAATTAATCAAATCCTGATTAATTTAATCCTAATCCATCAAATCCTCTAGATTTTGCAACTTGCACATGAAAATCAATTTAATTGTTTTATAAATCACCTATTTTCATTCAAAAAAGGCATCAAAAAGGGAATATTCCTCAAATTTGAAATCTCCCCCCAAAAGGACTTTCCATCCAACAAAGCATTTAAGGCTCTTACATTGTCTCTTACATGTCTCCCACTTGGCATTTAACTCATCTTTCATCCCCCCTAAACATGTCATCTCATCAAATTCAAATTTCAAACTTGCACATGGATCAAAATGTGCTCATCCTCCATCCATTCACAAGTTGACAAGTGGCATCATATTATTGGTTGAATCTTTGTCCCACATTGATCAAGTTTGGACATCTCTCCAACTTATCAATCTATAAATGAAGAGCTCCTCTCCTCATTTCATCATCCACAATTTGAGTAAAGTTACTATGCTCAAATCATTAGCAATCCTCATCAATTTCATCCAAGCATAGTTAGGTTTTATGCAGATTTTCATCTTGGAGCATACATCAAGCATCAACAAAGTGGATCATTCTTCATCACATACCAATCTTGCATCATTGGAGTTGGGAAAGGGCCAATTTTCACATCAAATTGGCACCAATTCCCTCAAGAGATTAGGAGTTTGCTTGCTTTAGAATAGATTTTGATATGCTTTTAAGTTTTATTGTGTTCTTCATTTTATTTTCTATCTCTTTTGCTATTCAAATGAATTTCTTGAGGAATCCTTATTCTTGCTTGTATTTCACCTTCTAATGTGTTTGTTCATGTTGTTTTGCAGGTATTTAGATTGGGGTTCACAACAACACATAAGGACTTTAAGGTTTATTAAATGGATGTGAAGTTCACTTTTCTAAATGGTGAATTGGAAGAAGAGGTTTACATGGAACAACCAAAAGGATTTCACTTGTCAGATCTACCGAATATGGTATGTAAGTTGAAGAAGGCACTATATGGATTGAAGCAAGCTCCCAGGGCTTGGTATGCAAGATTAGATAGGTACTTGATACAACAAGGATTTAGTAAGGGCACCAATGAATAGTAATCTTTACTTTAAAATTGAGGAAGACAAGATCTTGATAGTGGTTGTGTATGTGGATGATATTATCTTTGGTGGAAATGAAGCTATGTGTAAGAAATTTGTTGAAGAGATGCAAAAAGAGTTTGAAATGTCAATGTTTGGGGAGATGAATTTCTTCCTTAGGCTACAAATTAATCAAACAGATAAAGGGATTTTTATTTCACAATCAAAGTATGTCAAAGAGATGTTGAAGAAGTTTGGAATGGATGACTCCAAACTGGTATGCACTCCTATGGTGACTAGTTGTAAATTGAGCAAAGATGATGATTCACCTAAGGCTGATAAGAGCAACTATAGATCTATGATTGGTGGACTGCTATATTTAATTGCAACTAGACCAGATATCATGCATGCAATTTATCTTGTGGCTAGATTTAAAGAAGATCCTACAGAAATACATGTTGCGGCAATAAAGAGGGTATTCAGATATTTAAGAGGCACTCTAGATTATGGCTTATGGTATCCTAAGGATACCAATTTCACATTAAGTGCTTATACAAATGCAGGTTGGGTTGGTTGTGTTGATGACAAGAAAAGTACAAGTGGTGGTGCATTCTTTCTTGGACGTAGATTGGTGTCATGGTTGAGCAAGAAACATGATTCAGTTTCTTTATCTACTACAGAGGCTGAGTATATTGCAGTAGCATCATGTTGTACACAAGTTTTGTGGATGAGATAAACATTGAAGGATATGAAAGTTGTATATGATGAGCCTATTTCTATATTTTGTGATAATACAAGTGTAATTAACATTTCAAAGAATCTAGTGATGCATTCAAGGATAAAGCATATATCTATTAGGTATCACTTTAAATGAGAGAAAAGGTTATGGAGAATGAGTATGTACCTATAAAGGATCAGATTACTGACATATTTACTAAGGCTCTTCTTAAGGATACTTTTGAGTATCTTCAACAGAGGTTGGGGGTTATTGCCCCTCCTTGTTTGAACTAGATGCATATGGAGGTGCATCAGTCTAGTAGTTCTATGGACCTATCTCTTTTCTGGAATGATGTTGGTGGCTACCTCTCAGGGGGAGTAGGTAGTGTCATGTGTTATCATTGTTGCAGGGTTGTTTATTCAATTGGGTGTACTCCTATGGGGGAGTATTCAGAACATGTATTTTGGTTCAATGTCAAAGGGGGATAATAATGAAAAACATTTTTGTCCTTTTCCATTGATGTTAAAGGGGGAGAGTTAGAGTATCATGTGAAAAAGTATAAGGTATTAGGGAAAGAAAGTTGTGTATATTATCTAATCATTATTGAAAAGGGGAAAGAGAATCTTGTAAGGGGGAGAGAGAGCATAAATGTTGTGTAGGCTATCTAATCTGAAAAAAAAAGAAAAGAAAAGTGTGCATGTTGTCTTTGATGGTTTTTTCGTATCTTGTGTTGCCATCAATGACAAAGGGGGAGATTGTTGCAAGTATGAAGGTTTTTTCATTGATGTCAATGGGAAGTCTACTAACTGGTGTTGTCATTGATGTCAACTATGTGTTAAAGAAGTTTGTTGCATGTTGAGGATATTGAAAAAATTGTGAAAAAGAGGAAAATAGGTTGTTGTGGGTTATGCATGTATAGTTGAGATATTGAGGAAGTGTTGTGAGTACATGGAGCTATCTTTTTTTTGTAGTGTCTAAAGATGAGTTGGAATGAAGTAATAAGCTGAGATGATGTTTTTGGTACTTGGTTTCCAAGTACTTCTAAGAAAATTTGATAAACAGAGTAAACTGTGCCATGCAAGTGTTCATACTGTGCTCCGGTATTGTTCTCCGCATTTCTTCTATGTTGATCCTATGCCTGTACGGATTTGATATGTTGTTCATGGTTGTCAGAGGTTGCTATATTTAAAATTTGGGTTTCTAGATCGTTGTACAGTGCGAGATATTTTACGAATGTGTGAACTAATTTTTTAGTGATGTTTTATGTGGCCTAGGAGAAATGTATTTGCTCCGTTGTTTGGCTTTAGGTTGTGCGGATTTGGGAAGTTGCTTATAATGTTTGTATCTTTCAGATTTCAAGGTTTCACTTGATTTGGTATAGTATTGAGTGAGTTTCATTTGCCGGTATGTGAGTAAGGTTTACCAGTTGTTCTGGGTTGAAGTATTTGTATGATGTGAGCTTAGATGAAGTATTTGATGAATCTCAAGTTTTTCATGGATTATTCTAGGTCGTGTTCAAGTGAGTTCTATTGTCCGAAAGTTACAGATTGATTTAAGAAAGCATGTACTTAATGATTATGGTGTTTAACACGGGTATTGGCACAATTTGTGTTAACACTAAATGTGAGGCTTATAAAAGCATGTTGAGGTGTGTTGGGATCTATTTGGGTCCTAATTAAGGATTTATATGGATCACCTTCATTTCTATCCACTGTAGGAATGTTTAGATGTTGACCTATTTTGAATTTGTATGTATAACGGCTAGTTGTCGACATTGGAGAAGGTCTTTGAGATTGAGGTTGATATAAATAAGTGTGGTGTTGTTGCGAGTTGGAGGTATGAAAGAAGGAAGAAGCAAGATAGATGTGAGTGATGTGAATTTGAGCAGAGTAGTGCAAATTTCAATGTTAGGGTTCGTGAAGGCAGTGAGCTAAAGGCATCCAAAATCATTCAAGC
>VDFB02063407.1:0-25660 GCA_007258455.2 Sequoia sempervirens | reverse complement strand
GGACATTACACATTTACAAGTTTCTTTATCTAGACTTTTTACGCCGAAGGCATTCCTTATTTGAACTTCACCAAGGTCATTTTGTCAATCAACGTCGTATAGTCTCAAACAAGGTATGCAAATCGATGTAAATGATTATGACTTTTCCTTCTTGCTGCTTTATGCTTACCGTTATTCACTGCCATTTTTTGCATTCACATTTCATGTTCGCCGTTCACCGGATCTGAACTTTGCTTGCTTTTACTCCTCGACATCGTTGATAGCACGATGTGCACCAAACAATTAACATAGCCATTGACTCATAGGTGCTTTTGTATTTATGAGTGAAACCAGCCAAAGTAGATGGCATGGAGAAAATATATGCGCTTGTTATTTATGAGTCGAAAACGTGTGTAATAACCCCACTACAAAAAGGCATTCGGGAATGCAATTAACTGTGATTGGAGATTTTTGGCAATTTCATGAGTCTCCTTTGGAAACAAAATTGCAAAAATTGAGTTGTGTTCTAGTTTGGACAGTCATTAAATATCATTATTGCCGGTTGATATTCCTGGGCAATCATTGAAATATCTTTCTTGAGGGTATTTTAAGTGCTATTGTTGAATATTTCTAGTCTAGATCGATTATATCCTATTAGGCTTTGTTGGGAGAATCATATTATCTTTGGCAAATCAGACTTGTTTTGGTGTACATAATTACATCAAGTATTGGCACCTTTAATATACTGTTGGGACGATTATTTTTGTCTAGACGAATAACTGTAGATATTTATTCAGAGGCTTGCTACTATCGATTATTATTAATTTGGAGTAAATCATATTAAACGTCGATGGCCAACTCTACATTGTATGGTGATTCTTGATATTGTCTGAAGGTGTCGGTCTGAGTATTATAGTCAGTGTATTGGGGCACGTTCAAGTAATATCAATATTTATATTTTATTGGTGACAACTCCCTGTGAATTGATTGGAATATTAAGCCAATGACACAAGCATTATTACTATCATGTGACATTTGGAGAGGTCAATATTGTTGTCTCCTTTGAGTGGACGAGTTATCCCTGACACTTCCTTTAGCATATGTATGATATATTGCTGAGGTTCCTTATATTCAGAATTTTGGAGTTAGCTGTTGTGCCACCCTTATGATTACTCTCCATTGAAGGCCACCTTATAGCGTCGCTTGGTGATTATGGGCCGATTCATATGGTATCAAGATTGTGGTATTTTACTTGTGCCTGTCGCTTTATTTATATCAACTGCTTCATAAAAGAAATTTGGGATTGTAGTGTTTTATTTTTGCTAGTCGCTTGTTATTAAGTTGGATTGGTTTGAGCTTAATGTTTCTAATGAATGTATCGACTATCAAAGCTCCATCGAGCCTTTCTTGATTGTTCAACTAGTCTGACATTATTGTCAGATGAGCTTTGTCTATTCTAAAAGACATTCAACAAATCACTATCGAGACCAATAACAAGGAGTCGTGGCATATTATTCTACCTCATTCATGCTAGCATAATATATCTTCAAGGAATCGTGGCCAGTCTTTTAAGTGCAGTGTTTGGAATAAAGGCAATGATTAAGCATAAAGACCTCTTAACAAAAGGTCATGTCTATTTAGATGGTCATCTCTATTCAAAGAGATTTGTCCTTTCATGTAAAGGCATAAAGATTCAAAAGGATAATAAGCGTTGTGAGGAGGAAAAACATAGAAGATTTTGTAAATTGATATTCACCAACTCAGATTGGGTGCTCTGAAGAGCCCACAACTAGCCAAGTAAGGGTGGCTTATCAAGCACTTGTTATATGGCAGTGGACGCATAATCAATTCGTTATTATTCAGATACAGTGCCTAGGAGAATCAGAAGAGTATAGAGATAAATTCAGGGACAACGATCTAATAGAGGTCTAAGCCTCTTGCATATTTCAAAGCATGATTTAAATTGATAAATCAGAAATAGCAAGTATATTTTATTGTTGAATGTCCATTATTGAACTAGTAATTGAATCAAACTTTATTATTTGGAATTCATATAAGAAATTGGCATCAAATACCTTCTCCTATAAATATATGAGTAATAGGGTAAATCCATTAAGAGTATCATACATCGTTTGTCAGCAAAATTAACGATTATTGGCTTTGTTGTACTCTGGAAATCATACCATGATAGATTCGATAATAAAGTGTTACATACAATAGTTCATTCTATTTCATTTATAATTTGGAAACTCAGTTAGCTTACCTTAATAATATTGGATGACAACCTTTGTCAATCCAATAAGAAATAAATTGAAAATCTATCAATCTGGAGCAAGGGTCATTACAATGTGGTGTTTGGTACATGCCATTCCTTAACCACGCTCTCCAAGACACTTTATCTATTAATGCATTTAAGAATAGAGTACATCCATGATGCCAAAATACTTATCCTAAGTAAGGGTTTAAGAACCTATAATTATGGATGGAGGGAGTTTTTTATAGAGTAAAAAAATGTTATGTGATTAATTAAAATTTAATTATTAAAATATGGGTTTTTATTTTTTATTTTTAGATTTAAAGTATTAAAGTGTGGAGTATGGATTGAGAATTTATTGTGCATAAAGTGAGATTGGAAATTATTTTGCTAATATAGTGCATAAAGATAGTGGGTGCCATCGACTTTTTCTTTTAACTTTTCAATGGTTTGAAACTTTTATTTAGTTAATTCATATATTTGATTTAAGCTTTACTCAAGGAGGAGCAGAGAGACAAATCTCTTATTTCATTTCAAATGTTTATATTTATTTTATATATAATTAATAGTAATATTATATTTATCATTCTATATTATATAATATATATATAATTGTTTACTTTAATATAATATAAAAATTATTTAAGTTAATCTAATATATATATTAAATTATGATATTATTTAGTATGTATGACAATATAATTGTAGGATGGTTTTAATATATAAAATAGATACCTAATTAAATGATAAATATATCTAAATATTAAATATAATATAATATTAGATAATATAATTCATATATTTATAACTTGATATTTCTTATTCAAGTTGATCATATTTTACATTTAGAATTAGTGGAAGTAGAGATGGGTAGAGAGATAGATCCACATGGAGATGTATCTATACCAAATTTGGAGCTTTTATTTTGATTTCCCTCTATTTTCAAATAGACCCTTCAATTTAAACTTGCTTGGCTCCAATATGCTTTAACAAAGAAACCTTTGATTTTAGAAAGTAGTTCCCCTTTAATTTGCATTTAGTATTTTTCCCCCTTTGTATGCCATACAATTTAAGTTTTCATGTATCTTTGCACCAAAACAATATCTTTAACTCCAATTCCTACGTAATTTGCTCCACCACAATTTGAAAAATGTCTTAATTGTAAGCTTGATTGACTCCAATCTAATTTATTCAACCAATCATTTTCTAGAAACACTATTTTTTTTGATGCATTTCCTTGTAAATCTACAGTTAAAATTATCACCTAGTCTATGATTTATAATTTCAATATTTATTGGATCTTTTTCATTTTGAAATATAATTATGTAATCTAACCCATGCCTTCTGCTTTTTTTTTTAATTTTCACCTTAGTTCTTTATGTAACACATTTGAGGTCCTATCTTTCCCAACTATCTCTCTTTATCTCTCTCCCCATTCGTCTTTATCTCTCTATATCTCCCTCTATCTATATCTCTTTTTATCCATATCTATCTACCTCCATCTCCTTATCTCTCACTCTATCTCTCTATATCTCTATTTATCACTTCCTATATCTTTATCTCTCCATCTCTCCCTCCATCTCTCCTACTATCTCACTCATCTCTCTATCTCTTTCTGCCCATATCTTTCTCTACTTCTATCTCCTCTCTATCTCTCTATCTCTTTCTCTATCCCTCTTTATCTTTCTATATCTCTCCCCCTCTCCCTGTCTCTCTCCCTCTTTGCCCCCTCCAATTCTCTCTCCCCTCTACATATCTCTCTCTCGCTCCCCCCCTTCCTCTCTCTCCCCCTCCCCCTCTCTACCTCTCCCCCTCTCTCCTTCCCTCTCTCCCTCCCTGTCCCTATTATCTATCACTCTATCTCTACCTCTCTCCCTTTCTCTTTCCATACATCTCTGTCTCTAACCATATATCTCTATCTCCCCCTCTCTCTATCTCCCCTTCTTTCTTTCTCCCTCTATCTCTCCCTCTCTCCATCTCTATTTGTCTACCTCTACTTCTCTTTGTTTGTCTGTCTATTTATTTGTTTGTCTGTGTCTGTCTCCCTCGCCCCCTCTCTCTATATCTCTATGATTTTATCTCTCCATCCATATCTCTCTATCCCTCCCTCTCCTTCTTCCTCTATATCTCTCTTTCTCTTCCTCTCTATATCTCCTTCTCTATCTCCCTATCTCTCTCTATCTTCATCTCTACCTCTATCTTCCCCTCTCCCCATTTGTTTTGACATGTTTTCCTCTCTATATCCATCCATCTCTCTCCCTCTCCCTCTCTCTCTCTCTCTCTCCCTCTTCCCAGACCTTTATATCTACATCTCTTTGCCTCTCTATCTCTAACTCTCCATATTTCTTTTTCCATATCTCCGTCTATCTCTATCTCATTATCTCTCCATCTCTCTCTACCCCCGAGATCTCCCTCCTATATAACAACCCGACCCTATCCCATCTTCTATCCCCCTAATTCTCCCCATATATTTATCTCTTCCATCTCATTCATCCCTCTCTCTTTTATCTCCTCCCAACCTTATCCGTGATTCCATCCATCTCTATCTCCTCTATCCTAATCAGCTCTGAGGACCCTCCTCGAAACCCGAAAAGACCTGATTCCCCGAACCGAAGTTCGCGCCGACTCGCTAAGGAATCCCCGGAAATGAACCCCGAGTCCAGGGTTAGACCTCGTGAAACCCGCACTGCAGTCCTGAACCGGACCTCGGAACCCAACTTTAGGACCTTTGACACCGCTGAAATACCGAGTATGAACGTTTAAAACTGTTTCGCAATTTGTTTTATCCATCTGAAAATCTGAAACCATGAGTATGAATGATGAAATTTAAAATATTGAGTGTTTGAAGATCATAAAACATGTGTAATATTTGAATTATGAGAAATTGAGAATAAAATTAGGCTCTTATGTTCTCTAACTGTATTAATTAATTATTTTTTTGTTAAACTACAGTTTTCTTCTTTGCCGAGTCTGCGTCGAGTTCATGCCAAGTCCTAAGTTCGAGTCCTATTTTGGGCTGCCAAGTCCATGCCGAGTCCGAGTTTTCCAACTTTGATCTCTATTCCCTATTTATATCTTGTTACCTCTCTCCCTCTCTCTCTTTCCCCCTCCACCACTCCCTCTTTCTATCCCTCTCTCTCCCTCTCTCTCTCCCTCTCTTCCTATAGCAAACATAACATGAGCCTATTGCTAATGGAGTTTGATTACCTTCTTGATTCAACGGTTTTGTTTCAATTGTGTTTGGATCCCTATAAGTGGATGCATATTTGATTTAAATCTACCACTTTTTCATTGAGACCTTTGTTGCACAAACAACATCATTTGCTAAATGGCTTGCCATTTTTCCTCATGTACTACACAAATGTATGCAAAAAAGACCAATTTTTTCCAAATTGACCTTTCACACCTCTTCAGCGCACCCATTGCACACAAGATGCGATTGCTAGTTTATTTTGATGACATTAAATAGGTATGTATCAATGTGTAAGGATATGTTGATCATCTAATAGTTTGGTGAGGCATTCATTTGTGTAAAATAATATTGTTGGTGTAAATTGTATACACCTAGTCATGTGAGCTTAACTTGGGTCATTTTACAAGTCAAGTTGGCTTGGGTTTGTTGTGTTATCTTATTTTGTCTTATATGACCGAGATCAAGGGTTGTGGTTTGTTCTTTTCTTTAAATGATCAAGAGTCATGGTTTCCCATCCATGTGAACTCACTTAATTGGCTTCTTTGTCACCCCAGCCCTTTCTATTTTGTATAAATAGAGATCTGAGGACAAGGGTAGAGCATAGACGTATGAGCCTTCTTGCATGCGAATTTTCATTTTGAGGCTTTCTGTTTATTGCAATAACAGGGTACGTTATCTCTTAACTATATTGTCCCTCTTCTACTGAGTTTCTTTGTTAGTCTCCAAGGTTCTATTGTGTAGTTTGCATGTTTTTGTTTTCTCTAATCTTGTATTGGAGAAGTTGAGATAGTCATAAATGCCTCACGTTTTGTGAGATATGGATTTGGGAAGCTCCTAGATTTGATTATCTATTTTGGTTTTAGCAATTACACACACTCACACATACACACATACATACACACATGCACACACACACACACACATACATATACACGTGTATATACACACACACACACACACATACATAAATATACACACATATACATAAATATACATATATATACACACATATACACAAATATCTATATATATATATATATATCTATATATATATATATATATATATGACACACACACACACACACACACATATATATATATACAAAATTGAAAAATCCTTTTGCAAGTTATTCCTTCTTGTAAAATTGCTTTTTTCATTATTTTTTAATCTACAAGAAACATGAGGGCAGTTGTATTGTTTTTGTGTGGGGGAGAAAAGAAATTCAGGACTAAGATTTAACAATTAACTGGCATTTATATATATATATATACAAATTCAAAAATCCTTTTGCAAGTTATTCCTTCTTGTGAACAATTGCGACATCATGTCCAACATCGTGTCAAACTTCCTCTTTGTTCTATCATTTGGATTTTAGGGTTGACCTGGTGCCTTCCCTTTGTTCGTGATAACCTCAATTGAATTATCATTGCTATTGGAAGAATCTGAATGGATTCTAAGAATCCCTAAAACTGTATCTCCTTCGAGAATTGGTGGTGGTTGCCACTGATTTTTCTTTTGCTCTCTATCGTAATACCTTCTTTCTCTTTCACTCATAGAGATTACAATTGCATGGTAAGTGTCATGAGCGCATGCTGGCAGGATAACTAGCTTTGCCACCATTGTAATAACCCACCCTTAATTTTTTCCAAAAACTTCACCCGTTAGTGTTAGCAAAAATGCAATAATAATGAATGGAGTAAGCAACCCTCCATTTTATGATCGCCGATATTTCGATGTGGGCAAGGTGAGAGCATACAGTGAAAAGGGATCTTGCATTGTTGAAATCAAGCTAATTGAAATAGACACCTTCCTCTTTTTGATCACCCAGATCCCGATGTGGGCAAGGTGAGAGCATATGGTGAGAAGGCTTACAAAATCAGAAATCCTCTATGCTATCACTTCTTTAGTGGGGTGAGTAATCAAAGCCAAATGTGTGAAAGTAAACATCTGCTTGTTCAACGAGAAGTACAAAAAGTAAATAGCACTTGGTGGTGAGCCGACCAATCACACAATCCTTCACTTCTTCAGCGGGCATAACAAGAAAGCAATATAAGAACTCAACCACTTATTCAGTGGGAGTAGCAAGTAACATAAGGAAAAACTCGACCACTTATTCAGCAGGAGCACCACTTGTTCAGTGAGGTGAGTATCAGAGATAAATATAGGAGCAATCACCAATGGTACTATTGAAGTTGTTACAATACGCTCAACATAAATTATATGAGACCATTATATGTTGCTGTTATATAAGGTAAATGACAAGAATATGAAGTATAGCTCCTTCCCAAGATGCTACACTGTACCTCAAGATAGGTCCACTTGAGGTCCATAGAAGGTCATATAGGCTTCTGCAACAGGTTTGATACATTGGACAACAGTCTGCTATGCACAAACAACAGGCCTAAACTGAAAGATCCGCAACCCAAATCTAATATGATTTTCCTGAGTTTTATCTTTTCAAAGTCTTTGACCAACGAATAGGTAGGTTCTTGTTTTTGCTTTATTTTTGCGTTTTTCTGTTTTTTTTTTTTGGGGCATTTTGAGTTTTACCAAATATGAATGCAATTTTCTCTTGAGATACGAAGGAATTAAACTGAAATAAACTTCTAATTTTTTTGATTTCAAACAACAATGCATAAAATTGTAAAATTAAAAATTTAGGAACACCATTCATCAACTAGTCATACTTGGAGTCCAATGCTAACTTGCAATTGAATTTTTTTGATGATATTCTAGTGAAATACAGGATTACAAATAAGATATGCTCCTCCAATATTCTGTCCAAACCCTAGCAGCAACACAGATGGTACGACTGCCCTTGAGGATGGAATGGCTAGCAAAATCTGTAATGTCCCCTTCTCAAATGTGATCTTTCCAGTTGGCCATTGGCCTATTCCGGAGACCCGTAGGCTACTTGGATGGTGAAATTAGGGTTTCCTGTTTTTGAGGAGGTTGTTGCTTGAAGTTTGGAAATTGGATTGCAGATTCTTTTTGGGTTTTCAGATAGCTTCGCAATGGTATAGTCGGTTTGGTGTTTCGAGCAACTTCATGAATTTACTATTTTTAGTAAATTCTATTTCTGGCAGTGGTCCTGTTGGATACAGTACAGTTGGCTCTCGTCTTCAACCAGCTCAGTTGATAATTTGATTCTTTGGCCCTTGGATGCATTTTCTGGAGAGATAAGTTATTTTTATACTATAATGTTATATTTTAATATTATAACCCCTTGGCCTAGCATTACAACTTTATGTTGTTTTAAAAAGGGGGACTTTATGGGTAAATGCTTCATGTGGAGATAACTTATATTTTTAAGGCCAAATTAAGGGTTGGAGAAGTGGGACGCCTACTTATGGAGAGAGATTAATTTTTATAAAGTAAAAATATTGCCTTGAGAAATGGACGCCACCTTTGGAGGGAAATAAGTTGAATTCAAATTTGAAATTAGGGCGCCCTTCTTGAAGCTTCTAGAGGATTCTCTTCTAGTCTATAAATGTTGGCTTCTTCTCTTCATTTGGACATCTCATATTTTCAGTAAAGACTTCCTCCCGAAATGGTGACAGATTGCTTCGAGGAAAGCACACCTTCTAGCTTGGCTCATCTTCTTGCTTGAAAGATAGCAACTAGTTGAGAGGTAGATTGTAGTAAGTTTGTTTTCAGTATTGCATTTGAGTTACCAGCATATTAGTTCAGTTTCCTTGCATTTAGTCTTGTTTCTGGAGTTGCTGATTATCACAGCTGATTGTAAGAATTGATCATATCTCTTGAAATAAAAATATTGCAGTTCTGGGTATTGAACCAATCTGATTTCCTGCCAAGGGCGACCTAGCAGGTCAAGTTTCAGATTTTTTAAATGTGTCTTGAATTTTATGGAGCAAAATCGCCCCTCCTTGAGGGCTGTACTTTTTTGAGGATGCATTGATTTCCGTGCAAAATAAATAGGAGTTATTTGGGTTGGTTTCTCAGTCACTTTTGGGGCACCATCATATTAGGAGTTGAATGCATTTAGTCTCATGTGATTTGGGTGAGTTTAGAGTGATTTGTGAGCATTTTAGTAAGTTACTGTGTTGCTGGTCTATGCAATTTTCTGTCATAATCAGTCATATCAGACTTGGGAAAAAGTCATTAGTGAGTGAGAAGTTGATACTAAAGGGATTTGGGGGCATTAGAGATTAGTTAAAATTATTGCAGCATCTAAAGCTTCTAATCTTGTGTTCTTGGTAGGCTCTCTAACTTATTGTAAGCTGAACAGTAGTACATGTACTTCCCACTGAATAAGTGGAAGAGGTTGGCTTGCCGTCTATTTACTTTCAGTTAGTAGTTGTAGGGATCCTCTGACCACATGCTCGCCATCACTCGGCGCCATTCTTGGTTAGAGTTACTTCAGCTCATCTGCATCTTGATCCTCTGACCATATGCTCATCTATCCTAGACGCATTCTTGGTTAGAGTTCCCTTTCAGTTTGCATCTGCATTAGATCCTCTGACCATATGCTCACACCTTGCCCACATCGGGATCCTGGTGTACATTCTTGGTTAGAGTTGCTTACGCAACGTTTTGGTTTAGAGCTAACCTTAACGGGTGCATGTTGATTGTAATTGCATTTGAAAAAACAAAAAAAAAAAATTAGTCCGGTTTATTACAAAATCAGTCACCAAAATCCATAAATTTGCTTTCCAAATTGACAAATCTGACCTCCAAAATCCTAGTTGCCTGCTACCAGCAAGTAGGATGCAAATATGTGATACTATTGGCCTGGGAGAGGTTCGATCTATCAATGGCTGCCTCTGATCTGAAGAAGTATGATGATATAACACTGCTGCAAACTCAAATCTGAAAAATAACTACTTGAAACTCCTCCAATGAAGCCCAAACGAAGACCTAAGGTAGGCCCTCCTCAAAGGTGAATTGGGTTCTCGTCCAATTCACGATAGCCTTTGAGAGTTTTCTTTCCCAAAAGGTTGAAACACTGTTGAAACCCTTCTCCAGAGCTCCACCGGCAAATGCTAATATGAAAAATGACAATAGAATGCCAAAATAGAAGCCCAAAATTCACTTTATAACCTCCCATGAGCTTTTTTATAAAAAATAATAAAATATTCCTCCTCAAGGGTCTTTTCTTCATCAAAAGAAAGGGCCACTTTTTAAAAACAACTTTGTTTCACTAGGATGGGGGCATTTTTCACTATTCACTTTATAATTATCTGTTACTATTCACTTTTACTATTCCATTAAAACAAACTTTAATATTTCCAATTTATCCCTGGATTCATCAACTAAACTCCAAACGGAAAGACTCATAAAGCCCCCCAGCTAAGCTCTGCATCCCTCGGTTGGGTCGGGTCCCCCTAACCATTCTGCTGACCTACGAGAACTCTAATAGTAGGCCAAACTCCGCTATAGTCTGAGCTGCCTAAGGAAGGGACATTACATTCCTCCCTTCCTGGAGATTGTTTGCCCTCAAACAATCTGCACCTACATGCCGAAACCAAATACCGGGATACCATATGTACCTCAAGAATGCTGCTCCACTAATCCGCTGTGCTAATCTGATATCAACATCACTATGCCTGGAGTTGTGAAGCAACTTAGTATGATCCATAAGAAACAATGCACCAATCATGTGAATGCCAGAATCCCAAATCATCCTACGTGTATAATCAATCAAGTCAATCTGCCATGTGCTTTTATTATAAATGAGGACATCATCTATCCAACTGAGAACCTCACTCCAATAGAAACCACAGGTACCTCTAATGTCAAAGGATGATGGGAGCTCATCATTATGCCAACCTTTAAAAAAGAAAGAAAGAATGATCCCAATGTTTTCAAATTCCCCATCTAGCTGCTGTCCTAAAGGACCAAACTAAAGTCTGTGATCGATAGTATGAAACAACCATCTATCACCATTGCGAGAACTCTAACCCAATGAACTATGGCTGAAAATTCCATGCTAAAAAATGTAGAGCAACCCTCTATCCTTGTGTTGTAACTCAAAACCCAAAGGTTCGAATATGAAGTATTATTGTTCTCTACATGCTCCATGATGTCTTCTTCATTTACCAAATATACTCTCCAAGTGTGATCAAGGAATGATATTGTTATGAAACAAAGGCACAATGTCAAAACTTGCATGCAATGTGGTTCTTCAATTCTTATCACATATTCTTGCATAACAAGAAGATGAATGAAACCATGTAAAGATGGGAGATGGCTGATCACCAACTTGAGACCCACCTTAAATTTGTACCTTCCACGTTTTCCTTCATAGATGCTATCATAGCTTGCTGTCCCAAGGTGTGTGACATACTGAAAAATCCTCTCATGAGCTGTCAAACTTCCCACCACAAGGCTCCTATTATAAATCAGACCAACAACTAAAGTGAAGTCAATGATGTTTGTATACCCATGCATAAAAAAGAAACCCATCTCATACACCTTACCTATCAAGTAATCGTGTCTCCACACACTCCAATCCAACTCAAAAACTGATGTAGACCCAGATAAATCTGAATATACAATGTATAAACATGTAGGACAACCACATGACAACCATGAATCCATGAAAATTATGTCACAACCCAACCAATAAACAGTTGCATAAGCATATGAAATAGGTGACAAATCCATAGTTGTATTGTAGTTGTCTCCATTAATACCCAAAGTCAAACTAGGAGTGGCTGATCCATTGAACATATCACCCATAAAATCATGATACACCTTAATGAAATTGTCAACATCAACTGAAAACTCAGAATTTTGGATGTTAGATAGTTCTTGTTTCTCATTATCAACATGGCTTTCCTTGCCCTCTCTAGCCAATCATCATTCAACATTTGGGACTGGGTCATATCCACTGCTCCAAAGTGTCTAAACTAAGTCCTAACATGAGACATATCATGTCACTTATCATGACCAAAGCATGCATCATGTGTACCCACCATAATAGAATTATCATGACTCGTTTCCCTATGATTAGAAGCACCAAAATCATGAAAAAGGGAGGATGAATCACTACCGTTATAAATCAGAGAATTATGACTGAATTGTTTCCTTGTATCCATACCTTTGGTGTCATCAAAGTTAGAGCAAACTAACATGGTCTTCGCTGTCCCATTTTTAGTCTCATATTCAAGTACCTTAAGCACAATGTGTTTACCCATATGAGTAAACTCTAACACCATCTTGTTGAAGTCTTGGACAAACCTTCCAAGAGACTTCAACCATTGCACACCAAGTACCACATCCGACTCTCCACCAATACCTACAACAAAGTAGTCATCTATGAAAGAATAATTATCCAATGCAATGGATAATTGTGGTATCCTCCTTGTGCAACTCGTTTTGGAACCATCCGCTAGCATGACTTGGAATCCTTCAAACTCTTCAGCTTCTAGTTCCATATTGGCTACAAAGCCCTCATTGATGAAACTATGAGTAGCACCACTATCTACCAAGCATAACACCCGTTGTTCCTTGACAATTCCTTTCCATACGAAAAAGTGATATCTAGGAACACTGAAAAGAGTAGAAATAGTGCTATGTGCAACATCAGGTGTATCAAAGTGCATAAACTCAGTCTTCAAACAAGAGACATCATCAAAATTGTCATGTATCATACTTGCCTCTTGTAGTCCATCAATAGTAGGAATGATACCACTACTTTCTTCATAACTATTAGTGGCAATGTTATTAGGAAAGTGGAGTATATCACTGCTGTTCCCAAACTGAAGATTAAGACTGATTTCAGTCTTTGTTTCATTGCCTATGAGATCTTCCTTTGCTTGTTCAACCTGTATACATTCCTTCCTTGGAAGAAACATGGATCTAAAGTAATTTTCCCTCCACTGTCCTATTTGTTCCATGTATTTGCACCGATCTCTGATTTCTTGCAATTGTTGTTGTGCTTGGGCAGCATGTGCCTTAGCTTTTGATGCTCTTTGACTCCACTTATTGTACATGTCTAGTGTCTTACCCACATCACCCATGTTATGGTACAAAAATCAGATCTTAGGTGGCTTATTTCCTCATCAATAGGAGTCATTAGGCTGCTGTTACCATTATGAGTGAAGGAAGACTCAAACCTATGTGCTGAAATTTGTATATGCCCACCATCTGAAAGAGCTTTAAGCACAATTTTCTTACCAGCAGCCATAAACTCCAACTCCATTTTGTTGAAGTCTTGAACAAACCAAACATTATCAAAATGCAAGATCTTTTTAGTAAGCAACCTCTTAGTCTCTTTGTTCAACTTTTTAAAACAAAATGCTTCCTATGATCTCAACAATTGTCCTTTCACCATAGAAGATGCATGAATAACCGAAATGAATTCAAATATATTCCATTGCACATACATGGACATATCACTTGTGGCTGGCCCAACAAGTGTGTATGTATTATCATCATTGTTTTGAGCCTTCAAGAGGCTCTCTAAAAGAGGGAAGTCATAAACTTCGTAATGCAAACTGGACCAAACTGAATCTCCTACATCATTCCTCCTTTCTTCATCACACAACTCAGCATGCTCTTCTTGTGGGCTTACCTCAAAAAGCTCTTCACTTGTATGCCCATCATCCATGCATTCTACCCTTGGAAGAAATAAGGACCTAATGTATGATTCTCTTTGTCTTCTTGCATTATCAAGCTGATTGCATCTTTCCTTGACCTCATGCAAGTGCTGTCTTGCTTGGGCAGCAAGCATTTTGGCCTTCTTAGCTCTTAGTGACCACCCATCACACAACCCTTGTGTCCTTATAACATCTTCCATAGTGTGGTGAATAAAATCAGGACTTTTGTGGTTTGAATCCACAATATATACCTCATGTGTAGCACTCTCAACTTGAGTATCATCATAGGAGGACTCAACAACATCATTACCTTCATGTGAAATGCATGCTACTACATGACTAGAACTGTTGTTGCAAAAATCAGAATAGGTGTCAAACCTTGGTGTCATGTTTTCAACACCTCTAATGGGATGACCCGTGATTGTAAGCCCTTCCACTTTGTGATCAACATGATGGCTCAATGGTGTGCTATGTATCTCCCTTTGATCCAAAGTTATTTCTTCTTTAGGACTCCCACATGATGACTGATTTTCGCATTCATTGTGATCACTTGTAGGCTGCAAACTACAAACAAGTGTTTCTTCTTTTCCTTGGTCTTACACATTAAACTCTCACCTTTTCCAGTGGCTTATTTACTATCTTTTGATATTTCTTTCTTCTTTTGTTGTTGATATGGACTTGAAAACTTCGAATCATCCTCATCCTCATCCGATATTCCCAAGAATTGTGTGAAAGAAAGCATGTCTTGTATTTTTTGAGGAAGAGAGCGATACTTGTCATAGCTGGCCATAATTGCTTTATTTGTTGGTGAAGCATGAGAACTCTTAGCTGCTCTTGTAGATGGATATGAACCAGTAGTGTGTCTAATTTTCCTCGAAAGGGAATCCTCAACATGCTGCAAGTTATGAATGATCTTGTGTTGTGTTTGTTCAAATTCTTTCCATGCTTGTTTATTGCTAAACAACCCTACATAAATGACCTATCTCGCTGTCCAAACTGGAAACCAATCCACTGTAGCATACACAACTTGAATTCACCCAACAGGCTGGTAGAATCCAGGCTCTGATACCACTGAAAGATCCCCAACCCAAATCTGATCTGATTTTTTGAGTTTTGTCTTTTCAAAGTCTTTGAACAGCGAATAGGTAGGTTTTTGTTTTTGTTTTGTTTTTGCGTTTTTTCTGATTTTTTGTGTGACTTTTGAGTTTTACCAAATATGAATGCAATTTGCTCTTGAGATACAAAGGAATTAAACTGAAATAAAGTTCTATTTTTTCTAATTTCAAACAGCAATGCATAAAATTGTAAAATTAAAAATTTAAGAACACCATTCATCAACTAGTCATACCCAGAGTCCAATGCTAACTTGCAATTGAATTTTATTGATAAATTCCAGTGAAATACAGGATTACAAATCAGATTCCCGCTTCTTCCAATACCTTCGTCATATGCTTAATTAGCACCTCTCGAGTGCTGATTGTAAACGTTCAGCTATTTCAAATGTTTTGCAACACTTCTTCGTTATTTAAAGAGGAGAAGTCCCTCTCTGCTGGGAGCAATGCGTAGGGAAGGGAAATGTTTAACTAAGTTCCTATCTTTTTATGCTTCAGCGGCAGGACACAAGGGTGCACAAACACAATGCGCCGTAGCTAAGCTTTTCTCTGGTTTCTGCAGATCTTAACTACGACTAACTAGCTTCTATCTATCCAATACCTTCAAGATGAACAGAGCATGAGGGTAAAGGAGCGGGAATGGGATGGTTGGATCACTTGAATTCACCGTCTCCAGAGGATATGACCGAGGCTCTGAACTCTCGGGTATACACCAGGATAAGGTTGGTACAAGCAAACACTCTACACGGTAAACTAGATCTGAGATCTGCCAAGGAGGAGGGACTCCTATCCGAGGTATGAGCTTAAGAAATAGTTTACTAGAAACAACAAAATCACGATGCCTTGGCCAACGAGCTTGCTAAGGAGGAGGGGCTCCTATCCGAAGTATAGCTTGGAAGTCAACACATTAAACAACATCAAACGACAACTGTCAATAACAAATATCCAAGGAGGAGGGACTCCTATCCGAGGAGGGAAATGAGACAACAAGCTATTAAACACAAGACGTAGACATAACTTCAAATAAGATGATCAAAATGCAAGTGCCTTCTGATATTCCTCTTCAATGCTTCATCAACGAATTACAAAAGTTGGGAGAGCAAAGGCACGAAATCATGCACAATTACAATCAACCAACGAACTCTCATCCAAGAGTGAACAAATATTCGCTTTCAAAGTGTTGGCAACAATGGCACAGCAATTTTGCATAGCAAGTAAAGGTTAAACAAATAATGAGCCCAAGGCTCTTATTTATAGGACTCAAAGGAGTGGGCAACCCCAAAATCTCCTTGAGTTAACAATGAGTTCTTGCCAATCAATTTAGCAAGATTTATTCCTAAATAGGGGGAACAAGCAGTTAACTGGAAAGCTACTTCAGTTAACTGAAAGTCAACAAAGAGTCAACTGGAAACTACTTCAGTTGACTGAAAGCAAACTAAAGGTGAACTTAAATGTAAAGTCTCCCTCCAAAATAGACATCCACATTTAGTGGAGATCTAAGATCCACAAATCATGGAAGTCAATTAGACATCCTTAATCAGTGGGATCTGACAATGCATGATTTAAGGAAAGTGGAGTTAAACTTGGAAAGAAGCATCAAGTTAACTCCAACTACATTTAATAGCATCTTGAGTTGACTTGGAAAGAAGCATCAAGTCAACTCAAGTCTCATGAATGCCACTTGGAGGGTGTATGGCGTCCTTCTTTGGTGCATTTATAGCTCGCCATTAATCAACAGTGTCTCAATCCATTGATTGACCTCATCAGCTTCTGGGGAGTTAATGCTCTGTAGGATGATGACGTGGCGTCGGAGCATGACCTCACCATAGGAGCTGATTCAAGTCAATGCATTGAGATGCCGCCTTCTAACTTGTCGAGCAAAGCCGCTACCTTAGCCAGCCTTTACAACCTCGATCGCCAAGAAAGGTGTCATGGATGACATCCTCGAACCGTTCGGGCGATACCAACTCCTCGACGCCTCCTCCTTCACGCTGATATTCCATGCAAGGGAAAGATATCACCAACATTCTTGCGAAGTTGATAATAGTGGCAACCACCCCTTTGTAATCAATCAACTCTATTGAATGAGCGTCGTAGGCTTTCACCTTGTACGCCATTTGTTCCTTCCAAGCAAAAAGATGTTGCTTTTTTTCCTCGCAGTATACCGATTGAGAAGTGCTAATTGCAAATCTGTAATTGTAATTTTCGCCGCTTCTTTTCTCAAGCAATCCTTTGTTCGGATCGCCGATCTCCACACGGTTCATGTCATCCTGACCGTAGGTTCGCGCCAAGACGATCTAATTCTTGAGAACAAACTCTTCCACCTGATTTCTCAAGTGTTTGCCGAATGTTAACAATTGCCGATGATTCTGTTCGGCGGGGAGATCTAGTAGTCCTGCTGGTAAGGCTGAGACGTTTGGTGTGCCATGTATCAAGCTGGTTATGTAAGACCTCAGTTTCTGATTTTCAGCCTTTAAGGCTGCCTTTTCTTTACCATCCTTGGCCATTCTTTCTTGTGCTCTCACCGAAGCTATTCCGAGAAGATCCGCCTCCACCTGTCGTGTAGTCTTCCCGAGGTTAAGTTGAGACAAAGTGTAGTCCCCTACTTGAACCTCGTGTATGCTTTTCTCTACTGGTGGAGCGGCAGTCTCTATGATGATCTCACACTCTGCATTCCTTTCTATGTGAACTTGCTTCTTTAACTTCTTCGCCGACGTGTCTTGTGGGACGTGGTCGAATTCGGTAAAGTCAAGCTCATATGAGGGTTTTTCCCTCTTCCTTCCTAGGAAACCTTCGAGCCAAATAGAATCTCGGCGAATTTCACTAGGAAGGACGTGAGGCCCTTGAACGCTAGATGTGTGAGACTGTGCTGGAGTAATGTCTCTCGGTGGCGAATCCAAGTCGATGAGGACCTGTGTTCGCTGTGATACTGGTGATATGGGCGGCTCTGTTTCCATAACAGGCACCGTTTCTGCTGCTGCTTCTACTGTTGTTGCTTCCGCCATTGGTTCAGCCACTGGTTCTTCAACAACTAATGCTGTTGGTTCCTCTGTGATAACTTCGGCTGAATCAGGGGTGGCAGTCTCTACTCTTTGTTCTGGGGCAGCAATACCCGTGATTATTTCAGGACTATGTGTGGCTTTCTCCACTGGTGTCCTCTGTGTTCTAGGTTTTGACATCCTCATCCCTTCGGGAGGATTGCACCATTGCTTTTGTCTAGGTTTCCTTCTTGAAGTGGAAGGTGGTGTAGACTGAACCTGTGGCGGCTCTGTTCTGTGAGGTATCACCTTCCTTGATTTCTTGCTGTCGAGATAGAGTTGGCTATTTCTAACCACTCTACTCGTTCTTTCTTCTATAGATGTATCCTCTTTGGCATACCAATCCACTCTCGCGAGCGGTTGGGAGTCAACTGAATCTGCGAAGAATGTGGGGAGAATGACTTCCCCTTCATCATCTGACAGGCCCTCAATGTCTGCTGACATGAAATCAGCAATCTGTGGGAGTCTGAATCTGCTGTAGTTCCTTCTTTGCACTTCATACTCGTCTTTACAATTCACCCAATAATCTTCCATAGAAGACTTATGTGACGAGTGTTGCTCGAGGTGTGCTGCATAGAGTCCTCTGGGATCATAGGATCTCCTATCAATGAGATATTTGAGGTTAAACCTCCTTGTTTCTTGACCCATCATCTTTGCATCTGCTGCGGATTCACATCTATATAGTCCCATTTCAACGGGAAAGTTAACAGCTGTCTTCCTCTTCAAGCGCAAGTGGACATGAACCTCGGACAACTGTCTCAGGAACTCCATGAAGACTACCCTATCCGAAGGGTGTCTTGGTAGCATGGCAGGGTGGCCAATGTAGCCATACACGCGTATGTAGGAGAATGTAGGAAATTGGATGAACCAATCTGCCCAATCCGCCATTGCCTCTCTGGCTGTCTATGAAATACGCACGTGCATCTCATGGTTAAGCTCACGAACTATGTGCATGGTGAAGTGATCACTTGTCTTCTTGAAGTGTCTTTCTCGAGTAAACTCAAGACGCGGTGAAAACTCGCGGAACCTTCGCGACACCTAAGGTTCCCACATTGTTCAATAACCCAAAATCGCCGGAAGGCTAGTGCGTTTAGGTAAGAGCACATGTGGAACCTATGAGCCCGCATACCCGCTGAATTGTCTGCGGGAGGTGTCATTTATCAAAGTGGCCTGGCCATAGTATTCCCTCCTGCCAATGATTTTAGCGATGACATAGTACATCCATGGCTGGAATTGACGACCATCTTCTTCTCCAGTGACTCTATTGAGTAGAGTGATTAACACTGCGTACTCGTCTTTCCATTCTCCTCGCCCCAACAACTTAGGCAAGCTTGCCTTTGTCACTTTCAGCCATTTTTCGGCCATTATCCTTTGACATTTGTCCTTAGTTGTCTCAAAAGCTTTCTCACATTCCGTCAATGATATGACTTTGCTGTTAGGATGTGAGGGAATATCAAAACATCTTTCGATATCCTGAGGCTTTAAACTGCAAACAATTCTTCCATCTGCTGCTCTGATTTCTCTGGTGGTAGGGCTGTAATGCTTGATACAAGCGATTACGAGCTCTACGCTTTGTAGTGTGATGGGAATTGATGCGGCTTGCAGCAATCCGGATTCTTCGATATTCTGCAATGTTATTTGATTCATGCCTTCTAACTGCTCCAAATCGACCACTGGATTTACTTGGTGTAGATTTGTGTCAACTGTTTTCAGGTAATCATGGAGTAAGACCGTCTTGGTCTCGTATTGCACCTGGGAGTACTGCATCCTGAAAAACTTGAAGATTGACTGTAAGCTTGACCTAGTTCAGATGATTTTCTGAAACCCTTAAAAATAGCGCCAAACAGAAGTAGTATTTTTGAAAATCTGGCACATGGGTTTTGTTCGTGGCTCAATGTCAACAAACCCGCCTCGTGACTTGATTCAAACTTTTTCAAAACCCCAAAATAGGGGCGCCAGTTAAGGCTGATTTTGGAAAATTTGTCAAGATGGGTTTCTCTAGAAAATGATGCTGAATCTACCCAGTTGATCAGATTTGATGTAGCCTGTTGCTTTTTCTGTCAGATGCAAGAAAACCTAAGACAAGAAGAGAGGAAAAAGATAGAAGGTGGATTGGAAGTTTTATCTGATCTTCAAAAAAAACTATCTCTGATCCAATTCTCGAAATGGCAACCCTTTCCTGCTTCAGATCTGCAAATAAAAATGAAGAACGGATGAAAACCTCCTTCAGATCTTCAATGGCGTCCTTTGAGAGCTTTGTGGCTGTTTTTTGTCTTTCAACCTGCAATGAAATAATGAAATGGACGCCATCTCCTTGAATATATATGTTTGGGCTTCAGATCCACAAATTTGGGGACCTAACACAAGCTCAAAAGGTGATTTGAGTTTGATCTTAAGTTAAAAAGGTGATTTCCACCAATCGTGGAGCGTTTTAGCCAACTTTAACTCAAAAAGCTTTTGACTTTAGTCAACAAATGACCTTTGACTTATTTTAGGCGTCCCTTTTCATCTTTTGCAAGTTTTTTAGTATTTCTCTCCTGAAAAACACCCTGTTTGATCTTGAATCTGGCGTTGTCTGTTGATCCTGAGACGTCACGGACACATTCACTGCGGAGCTGAATCCAAACTGGAAAGAAGTGCCTGGGAGACTGAATGATAAAAAGCTGAGTTAAGGGCTCCAAAAGACTGGGCGCCTTTCCCAAGAAAGGGCGCTTTTGCCAATGCCTTAGTGATTTTTCAGTCTTCGTTCTTCAGCTTATTTGAAATGACCTCTCGTGCCTTGAACTGGATTTCTCGTTGATCGGAGAGTCAGATGTTTTCACATGACGTTTCATCAGGTACTCAGCTCTGTTCTGCTAAGAATGACTGTCTTCGGGAAATCTGGATCTCAAATTAGGGTTCCTTTATCCAAGGGCGCCCCTCCTTGAAAAGGGCGCTTTTGCCTTTTAGCTTGATTATTTTCATCTGACAAGTTGCCTACTTTGATCCAGATTATCCGTTGACTGCTCTGTCAGGTATTGATGCTTGCAGTTGCGTTTCCGAGATTTGCTTGAGCTGAGAAGGTCATCAAAGGAAGCCTTTTGTCATTGGTCAGTATCTGGAAGTCTAAAAGAAAGGGCGCCTTTGCTTTGAAAAGGCTCTTTTTCTAGAACTTCGTCGTTTATCTGTGGTTTCCTGATATTTCCTTGAACTGCCTCTTTTCGCTTCATCAGCAATTGCTAGTGATCTATTCATCGGATGATATGGATGTTTGTTTACCGCCGAGCCAAAGACTCAAACGCTGCCAAGAATGATCGCTATGACTTATACGGACGATTTTGACCTTTCAAGATCATGGCGCCCTCATGAAAAGACGCTTTTCAACATGTGGAGCAATCTCCCTTCTCAGAATATCTCCAGAGTTGGAAGTCAGTCTTTGACTCTTTTTCGCTTTTCGAATCCTTCAAGCGGTATCTTTTTGACCTTTTCACCATGGTTGTGTCGCTGAAGCTTTTGAAGCTTAGCTTTCGACCGGCACGCTAACCGCCACACGGTCGCGGGAGCCTAACTTCGCTCAAAAAGAGAAATAGACCCACCAGAGTAAAAACGCGGTCTTTTGATGATTCCCGGATTGGACTAATGTGGATTTTGAAGCCTTTAGTTTGCCGTTCGCTGCATCATTTCAACCCCATTTTCGGGATTTCCCAAAATAGGGGAAACCCTATTTGAAAATTTTAGAATTCTTATGGCCATTTTCGTGTTCCTTTGACAGAAACCTCACCAAGATTCTAAGGATTGGTTTTGACTCCTGAAACCGCATCTTTCATGGCATTTTTAACAAGATTTAGCCTAATTTACGAATGCTTTCAAAAATTATTTGGGGTACAACACTGTATTCAAAACCCTAGAAGCAACAACATAGATGGTACGACTTCCCTTGAGGATGGAACGGCTAGCGAAATCAGTCACCAAAATCCATAAATCTGCTTTCCAAATTGACAAATCTGACCTCCAAAACCCTAGCTACTTGCTGCCAACAAGTAGGATGCGAATATGTGATAGTATTGGCTTGAGAGAGGTTTGATCTATCAATGGCTTCCTTTGATTTGAAGAAGTATGATGATATAACACTGCTGCAAACTCAGATTTGAAAAATAACTACTTGAAACTCCTCCAATGAAGCCCAAACGAAGACCCAAGGTAGGCCCTCCTGAAAGGTGAATTTTGTTCTCGTCCAATTCATGATAGCCTTTTAGAGTTTTCTTTCCCAAAAGGTTGAAACATTGCTGAAACCCTTCTCCAGAGCTCCACCTGGAAATGCTGATATGAAAAATGACAATAGAATGCCAAAATAGAAGCCCAAAATTCACTTTATAACCTCTCATGAGTTTTTTTTATAAAAAGATAATAAAATATTCCTCCTCAAGGGTCTTTACCTCATCAAAAGAAAGGGCCACTTTTTAAAAACAACATTGTTTCACTAGGATGGGGGCATTTTTCACTATTCACTTTATAATTCTCTGTTACTATTCACTTTTACTATTTCATTAAAGGAAACTTTAATATTTCCAATTTATCCCTGGATTCATCAACTGAACTCCAAACGGAAAGGCTCGTAAAGTCCCTAGCTAAGCTCCACATCCCTCGGTTGGGTCCCCCTAACCATTCTGCTGACCTACGAGAACCCTAATAGTATGCCAACCTCCGCTATAGTCTGAGTTGCCTAAGGGAGGGACATTACATAAACCCCAACCAACAACCATCAAATGAGCATAAATCCTCCGACACTCAATAGAATTATTCAAAATCAATTGCAAATGACAAAGCAATGCTAGGTGTCCAAGACAAGATAGTTAGAAGCCACTAGCAAGTCTGATCAATAATTTCACATGCCAAAACATCTTCCAGCCAAGTTGTATGGCCTCCTAGGTAGGTCAACCAACTCTTTAAAATCCAATACTCATCCAAAAATCACTAAATCTTGAGCAAAATGGCACCCAAGCATGAGAAAGGCAATGAACAAACACCCACAAAATTATATTAGCTTCTCCGACCAGCATGAGCAAATAGGTGGGTCAGCTAGGCTATTAAAAGGGACTAACCAGCGACACCCAAGTCTGATAAAAACACTCCAAAACTTCTTCAAAACATTGCAAAGAGAGTTAACACACCAAAGCAAAGGTAAAAGACATCATAGCAACCCAAAACTGAAATAAACAAGGAAGCCATCACTAGTATGAGCTCAACTACAACCCCTAAAATGGAGCTACATCACTATTCAGGTAGGAGATATCTTGCAATCTCGAAATTGATGTCGACTTAGAGGGGTTTCATCCTCAAAGCCCAAGGAGATCTTTGTATATTTCCGTACAACTTCGTTATCACAAATTAGCATAATCGAAATGAGAGGAAAAGAGGGCATATATATAGCTTTTGAGACCTAGAAGTTTGAATCCCTTTTCCCTCCACAAAGGGGATGACACACATGGGAGACAAAATACTTTATTGAAATTACTAAACACCCTCACTTTTGGTGTCCACTTTAGCTATGCATAAAGTTTGCATTTTAAAAGCAATTTAAATCGCCAACTTGGGCGTCCAACCGCAAGTCCACCTTTTAAAAACAACTTAAGTTACGAATCCGAGGTGTGGGGGGCAAAAAGCGACTTTGACATTATAAAAATAAACTTAAGTTGCGAACTTTTGCATTTTCAAACTCCAAGAATGGTGGAGAAGCCAACTGCTAAAAATATTAAGATGCCAACTTGTACAACTATCACCACTGTCAAAAATAGAAACCCTGCATTGAACTGCTGCCAAGACCACTACCAGAAATAGCAATTACTAAAAATAGCATATTACTACAAATAGTAAGTTTGTCCAAACTCAAAATAAGCACATTTTGAGATGCAGTTGTGACTTGCTAAAAATACCGAGTATTAAAAATAGACACTGCTAAATATAGCAATGACTGCCCACCAATGATCTTAGAAAACCCAGAAAGACCCAGAAAACCTTTTGGCAAACTCCTGCAACAACCTCCTGAAATGTTGACGAGAAACCTCCAAGAATCTTGGAAACCCTAAAATCACCTTTGAGCAGCCTACAGGACTGTAGAAATAGGCTATTGGTCACTAGAAAGCTTAGGGCCAAAAAGGGGACATTACAACCTTTGGTTGCCATTGGGTAGCAGGTATGTTGGTTTTGTTGGGTGCATAATCTGATGCAACAAATTTTTATGTACAAGCATGACATCTTTTGGACTATTAGTTGTTCCACTTTTATGGTCTCTTTATTTGAAGCAATGGCTTCGTGTTTGTGCAAGTTAATTCTTTTGGCTTTCGTGATCCATATGATTGAATTCCTCATAGCTATAGAAGGATATTGTATTTTGAATATTTGATTCATCCATCTATTTCTTGCCCCATAAAGAACAACAAAGTTTAAGGTTATTGAGAAGTTGTACCTCGATGCAAGATTATTCAATAGACCCGACTCGTTTCAGCACAACATTGCCAAAATGATTGTATATTTACAATAGTTCCTTTATTGATGATTGCGAACCATGATCAACATTTATTGCGCTAGATTGCATAGTGCCTTCATTCTGTTACTTATTGAAAAACTATTTTGATGAGCCTTGCAAAAAGCAAATTAAAAACCATGGACGTTTTTTTCTTTATTTTCAAATCTATTTGTTCTCTACATCTATGCCTTGTTTAAGTTCTGCATGAACCTATGTCTTTTGTAGGAACTTGTTCATTATAATCTTGGGACTTATGTGATTGCAAGCATTCTGCAAGAACTTATTAATAGAAATAATTGACTTTGACATGATAACCAACAACTTTATTGATAGCTTGACAAATAATGAGTATCATAAAGCAGAATCAACAAATTTTCGATTGGGCACACCATATAGTAGGCTCACTTTCTTGAATGATGTAGTAAAATGCAAACCGCAATGTTCAGTCAACTCTTGTGATTTTGATGATCACAAGTGCATAATTTTCCTTTAACCAAATTTTCATTCCATTGGGAAGTGTCAGAAATTCGTGACCACTCTTGCTCATCTTTGGAAAGAGTTGGTCAACTTATTCCGACTAGCAGGGCTTCAAACTTTTGAGGTTTTGTTTAATGTTACATTTTTGGTAAACGTTTCTTGATAAAAGTGCATAGATTCTGAAATATCCCACCTCTGATAGGATATTTACTTTCTGAATTTTGCTTATCTTTGTTTTTATTTTGGTTTTATGTTTTTTGGTTTTTTTTTTTTGTGTTTTTTGCTAGGAATGCAGGAAATACATATAATTGCGAAATAAAGAAATGCTTAAGCAAATATATTAATCTATCAACTTAGATTTATTATTGCTTCAGAAATTACTTTGGAAATCATACTCGAAGGTCAAATGCACTTATTGCAAATGTGAAAATCACTTGATCAGCAAACTGGAACCTCCTTGATTTGGACGCCTCTCCCAAATGACTGATTTCTTTGCCTTGAAACTGCTGCACACCTTTATGACTGAGATGCCAAGAG
>VDFB02063405.1:0-18670 GCA_007258455.2 Sequoia sempervirens | reverse complement strand
TTTCTAGGCTATTTTCTAAAATCTGATTGCTTTCTGATTGCAATCTTTGCTAAATATCTAAGGACATTAAGAAGCAAGTTGAAATTAATGAGCAAGGATTGTTGCAATTTAATCAAGATCTACGATCAGATCGTGGGCTATCAGATGCAAGCATCTTACATTTTTTAGTTTGGAATGATTAGTGGCATTGTTCTCTTCTTCTAGAATATAAATGGGGGGCCACATCATAAACAAAAAAGATTTTAGTTTTTTGGAAAAAGTCTTTTTTTGAAAAATGAAGTTACTTTGAATACCTTTTTGCAGTAGATAGATCTAGTTAGGGAGTATTTTTTATGTTTTCAGAAGTAAAGAGTTTTGCAGAATACTGATATTCTTTGGAATGTTATATTTTAACTCAAACTATCATCAAATTGGCATCTGACCTTTGTTTTCTAGCTCATTGGATATTAAAGTTTGATCTATTTAGAAGAAATCTTTGAAAAGGTGCATGTTATGGCCATTTTCAAGTTCCTTCTTTTATGTTCTCTTTCATGTTAAAACATTGTGTTAAGCTTATTTTGATAGTACATGTAGCTAATTTTCATGTTGTAAGCTTCTTTGTTGAATAATAGTTTTCCGAAATCAAATTGTCTGTTGAACTTCTCCATTTTCTATAAAATTTGTTATTTTTCATATTATGCCATAAAAGGAGAAGGGGTTTTTGCAATTTTTGGATATTTCTATTAAATTAAAGAGTTTTAATATGTTTTATTGGACCTTAATGGGTACTTCTCATAGGGAGATTTGAAAGACTGCACTGTGCTTTTACTTAGCCATTATTGCTTGTTATCTTCCCAACAATGAAGGGTTTGTGGCATTATGTGTCTATTATATCATTTGTAGGAAATAAGTTAAGGTTTGAAATGTTGTAAAAGCTTTGGCACATTTCCATTTCCATATTTTATTTGTGTTTCCTCCTACCTTTCCTCCCAATACAAATAAGATCTAACTTTCTATAAAAATCCTAGAGGTTATTTAGTGAGGTGCAAATTGATCCCCCACTCACTGAATTTCCCATCAGGCTATTAGAGTGGTGCAAGATTTGATGATCAATAGTTCTTTTTTTGGCATGCTCAATGGGACCAAAGTTTTTTGAGCATCAAATTAGAAGTCAAAAATATTTCTTAAATCAAACCAAGAAAAGAGGCTTGAAATTTCATTCCCACAATCTAAACAAGAGCATCCTTGAGGGGCCATTTTCAGTACCCCAAGTTACCTACCTTGGTATCAAGGAGAAGAAGACTTATAGGTTCTATGTCACTTATAAGAAGCAACATGGAAAGAAATGAAAGCCCAAGATCCAGAACTTAATCTACTTCTCCAGGAGGCTGTATTTTTCAAATTAGAATACCAATAACCCTATCCATAGGAATTTTTTTTCAATGGTTCATCTAGTTGCACCCGCTCCTAGAAATTTTGTAACTTGGGATAGTTGTAGTCTGCTACAACCACCTACACCCCTAGAGATATGGCCTACCATACCCGCTAATTCCCTTAAGGCTATTCCAAAATTTTCTGGAGAAGATTTCAAAAACCCCTCTGAATAGCTCCAAGATATAGTGGAGGTATGTAAAGTACATAACATAGAAAAGGAAAATATTTCCCTTAGGCTATTGGTGACATCTTTCAAAGGAAAATCCCAAGATTGGTATTGATCTCTAGCATATGGTTCTATCTTCTCTTGGGATCAATTTGGAGAGATGTTTTTTGAATGTTTATCTAAAAAGGGAGATCGTTCCTCGCTTCTACATAAACTAATCACTATCAAAAGGGCCTTGCAAGAGGCCATGAGCGATTTCAACACTAGGTTCCACAAAACTTGGCAGAGAATTCCTATGACTTCTAGGCCTCCGACCACAATGGAATTCATGTTTTACCTAAAATATTTCAGTTTAGATATCATGGTCATGATAACCTCTATGGGAGGAGATATATTACCTGACACATACAACCTAGTTGTGCATGCATAAAATAATCTAATCAACACTACAAAGCTTCCACCATGACCACTAATGCTCACGTTCATAGAAATCTCTAGTGGTTCCCAAGAAGAAATTACTCCAAACACTGCTGCTCCATAAGCAACCACATCAGCTACACCACAATCTATGTGTGTATACCTTGATGCACGACCAAGATTATCGAGTTCCTCTTCACTAGTAGTGGATGTTAACAATATGAATAGTCTCATGCGATCTTTTGCTAATGATCTAGACCTCATCCGATAGTAGAAAGAAACACCTCTGAAACAAGCCACTGAGGTATATCAAGGAGGAAAACCATCCTATCAATATAACACATACTAAGGAGCCTCAAGAGTAGGAGGTCAACAAATGATGTTTTCCAACTAGATAGTCCTAGTTACTATGTCGTTTCAACATGTCACGAGCATTCTAAGCAAGGATCTAGTACTAGGCCAAAATAACATAGCAGAAGAAGAAAACACATGGTGTGTCTCGTGCAATGATAGTCATGCCCCAAAATTGTTTGAGAGGAAATCTACAGTAGAAGATAGCGTAACAAAGAAACAAGGGCTTGTTCCCAAATACAAAGGAATATCAGTTTCTTGAAATGGAGAATTCTCACTTTAAAGTGTAAACACAAGGAATGTCTTTAGAACAAGAGCTTGATATTATGTCAAATCAAGTGCTATTATCATGGATGGAAGAAGAGGACATATTATTTTCAAATGATGCTCCAAAAACTAGTGCCCCACAAGTATAGTCAGACTACAATATGAGGTCTAAGAGAAGGCTCACTGGAGAATATGTGCAATAAGCACCATAGCGTCTATAGACCTAATCCACTCTATAGTCACAAGCTCTACCATGGTCATAAAAGGAGACATGCAATGAATTGATCCCATTCATGTCTGATCGACTCCTCCCAAAGATGATAGAAATACCATCATTCAAATGGAAGGTTCCACCAATTGGAATGCTCAATGTGGTGGAACAACTAAAGAAGGCACTGAATAACGTATCTCTGTGGGACGTCATATCCATTCTTGAACAAAATACATTTCTCTGGGAAGCATTAAAGAAGGAATACCAAATACTATAGATGGAGTTGACTCGATTGCATGATGAAAATAAAGACAAAGGGCTTGCATCGGAACCCCAACCTTCAAGAGTTGCAACTTATGTTAACAACACAAACAATACAAGAGAGAAAGAGGTAAGAAAGCCAAAGCCTACCCCTTTCTTTTTAACACTTATTGTGGGAGATAAGCTTTTGCATAATAACATTATTGATTTGGGAGCTACTATAATGGTCATGCCTCAACAAGTGGCCAATGCCCTAAAACTCAAGTATGATCCCCTTGAGAAAGGAATCATGCAATTAGATGGGAAGAAAGTTTCAACCGTCAGCCACATCAAGGATCTATCTTTGACCCTCTTCTCATGTCCAAGCCAAATGGTCACATAGGAAGTGGTTGTGATAGGCATTCCCTTGATATTCAAGATGTGCCTTTCAAGAGATTTTACAGCAAATCTTGGTGGGTATTTAGCGCTCGATTGGTATCATTTTATATTAAGGACCAAGCATGGGGAAAAGATGATGATTTTGTACAAATCCTTACATATGAAACACGTAGTAGATAATCTGTTTGCATTTTGAAGTGGAACATAACTCCTTCTCACAAAGGGAGATGTATTTTGTAGAAATGTTAGAAGACGAAGAAGATACGCATAATCAAACCCACAAAGAAGAGGTCCTCCTCAACCAATTTATTAATTCCAACCCATTCGAAAAGTTTCATGCAACCGGATTAGGCACCTATGTGATCTTCAACAATGACCAAGTATTCCCAAAATTGATCAAGGAATGGGAGGAACATAATGGTTTGAGCGAAAATAGCCTATGGACATTATATTGTGATGGCACCAAATGCAAAGCCAACTATAGAGAAAGTGTTTGATTAGTATCCCCAATAGGGTTAGAGACCCTCAAATCTTTTCATTTCTAGTTCCCTTACTTGAATAATGATGTTGAATATGAAGCCTTTGTTCATGGTTTTCTCCTTGCAGAATAGATAGGCATAAAAATAGTACAAGCATTCAAAGATTCATAGTTGGTTGTGAGTCAAGTATGTGGATAGGCGACCACCAAAAATATAAGAATGAAGTCATACATACACAAGATATGGGATTTGATTGATAGCTTTGAGGCATTTAACATTCAGGTTATCCCGCATTCCCAGAATGATGTTACCAATCATATGGCTTCGATTGGTTCACAATTTGGACCAATTTTCAATTCAGAAACAAAGGAGAATGCAATATAGATCATTTTATGACTAGAAATTCCTGACAACAATCAACACTAGCAAGTATTTGAGGATGACATTTAGATCGCTACCTTTTTTACAAAAATTAGGAAAACCTTCTGACTGTTCACAACCTAAAGTAGAGCCTTCTGAAGGGTAGGTGATCTGATTAAAAGGAAATAAACTCCCTCTAGGTTTAATCTCCCCCAAAAATATTTTTTACTACGAGGACATGAGAAATGGAAAACAAAGGTTAACTACCGATGAGAAAGACCATGAAAATCTCGATGTTGGAAATAGTAGAAAGTTAAAAGTTGAAAGTGAAATTCTACAGAAAGATAAAAAAAGACTAAAAGGTCTATGTTCTAGATATGACAGGGTCATAGCTTGGACCTATGATGATCTTAGGGGATATGCTCCAGGCATAATTCAACATACTATTGACTTAGCTGAAGGTTCAAAGCCTATTCGAAAAAAACAAAGGATGGTCAATCTGAAGGTCAAAGCATTGATGGCACAAGAGATCAACACATTAATTGAATATTCAGTTTTGTGCATGAATTTTAGAGATTTGAATAAGGCCTCATTGAAAGGTCACTACCCTTTGCCATCAATGGAGCAGATCCTACAGACTGTGGGTGGATCAGAAATGTTATCATTGCTTGATGGTATTTTAGGTTATAACTAGGTATATGTAAAAGAAGGAGACCAACATAAAAAAAAAATTCACTACTAAGTGGGGAATGTTTGCGTACTCAAAAATTCCCTTCAAAAGTTCAAATGTTGGTGTGACTTTTTAGCAAGCAATGGATATCACTTTCAGAGGTTTAATTAATCAGATTATTTTAATATGTCCAGATGACCTAACAACCTTTTTAAAATAAAAGGATGATCATTTTGATCATTTGGAAATTTTTTTCTACAAATTCCAATAGTTTAGGATTTCCTTAAATCCTAAAAAATGTGTTTTCAAAGTACCCAAAGGAAAGTTACTCAATTTTGTGGTATCAAAAGAGGGAATATCGATAGACCCCAGAAGGGTGAAATCTATAACAGAGTTACCTCTACCAGTAAATCAGAAAGGGTTGCATTCTTTTCAAGGAAAGATTATTTTTTTCATTTGGATCATTTCAGACTTCGTAGGCATCGCAAGACCTATCACATTGATGGTAAAAAAGAATCTAGTTTTCAAATGGACCCCCAAAGGTAAGGCAACTTTTGAGAAAATAAATGTATCCATCTTCATAGCCCTAGTGTTAGCTAACCAAGATTTCTCCAAATATTTTTTTCTCTACATCTATAGCGGCCAACATAGAATAGCTTTGGTGCTCACTCAGAAGGACGAAGGAAAAAGAAAAGAGCAACCCATTTCATTTCACTCTAGGACTCTCAAAGGATACAAAGCCAGGTAAGGTATAACTTTGTTGAGAAACAGGATTTTTCTATTATAAAAAGTGTAAGGAAATTTTTTACACCTAGTATCAAGCAATAGAATCACCATTCTCATTGCACATCCCAGTGTTCGAGAGTATATGACTCAGGGAAAATAACTAAAAAAAGGGAAAACTGGATCACTAAAATACTAGAATACGATGTGGATATTAAACCAGCCAAGTTGGCTTACATAAGGGGTCTATGTGAATACCTTGCATAGGAATTGAGCTCCCTACCAAAGTAAGTGACCGATTAGGTCTACAAAAACCAGTTCGAGTGAAACGAGTCATGGGTGATGGATCAAATGTAGTATATGAAAAGGGGCAGTACCCAACCAACATTTTGCCTCATAAAAGGTCATACTATTGACTTGAAGGTACCAGGTATGTGCTAATTGAGGGTATCTTATTCAAAAATAATTATGATGGTGTCCTACTCTGATGCTTAGATAAGCCATAGGTGGAAAGAGTTCTAAATGAATTCATAGCATTCTTGACGGTGAGAATTTCTTCGCCAAGACTATTGATTTGAAGATAATGTGGGCAGGGTATTATTAGCCCTCCATGTTTTCCAAAGTGCACCATCTGGTGCAAAAGTGTACTCAGTGCCAATTTTTTTTGGCAAGTAAAAGAATTTTTCCATGCCCCTAACCTCGATTGTAACTAAGGAACCCTTTACTCAATGGGGTTTATATTTCTTTAGAATGATAAATACCATATCCAGTGTTGGCCATAAGTGGATTCTTACTTCAATTGATTACTTCATGAGGTGGATAAAGGTCGTCGCCCTAAACAATGCCATGGAACGAAAAAATTTCAACTTTCTTGAGCATCTAGTAGCTAGATTTGGTTCTCCAAAAACTAGCATATCTGACAATGCACGAGCTTTCGCAGGATCTAGAAAGTTATATTTTTCTCTCAAACATGGGGTTTACCTTAAAAATTCATCAATTTACTATCCAGAGGGAAATTGGCTAGCAGAGTCGAACAACAAAAACCTAATTAGGTTAATCAAGTGCATCAGATCAAAAAGACAAAGGGACTAGCACAAGCACCTATGAGCCACTCTACAAGCCAGCTAGATTATGCCCAAAAAAATATTGCAGGCCTCTCCTTATGAATTAGTATATGGAAAGGAGGTGGTTTTACCTATTTCTATAGAGATCCCTGCCTTGCAACTATTAAAAGCTTTGGAGGTTAAAGAAAGCAGTGGAATGGAAGTAAGGTTGGTGGAACTCCTAAACCTTGAGGAAAATAGGGAAAAGGCTTACAAGGTCATGATCAAGCATAAAAAAATAGTAAAATGATGGTTCGATAAAAAGACCTCGAATCTAGATTTCAAGGAAGGAAGCCTGTTGCTAAAGTATGACGAGTGTGTTGTCTCTTTTAAAAACCAACTAGATCTTCAAAGTAGCCTATGGATTTTCCAATTCCAATGTCAACAACCTTAAAGAGGGGGGGCCAATGAACGAGAGAAAGAAATTAAGCTTTTCTCCTACACTTCGAGCTCTGTAAAACCTGGGAGGGTGAACCCACAATGTATTTATAATACTCTTTCAAAAAATTTCCATATACATTGCACATTAAGCAGATATATTCTCACATCATGTTGAATAGATGACATCTTTTCAAAAATTGGCAATTCCTTCAAAGATTAAACAACTAAAAGCTGAGAATTCACATAAAACAAAGGTAGGTCAATTGAAATTGTATTTATAAATGATTGTTTCAAATCAAACACTAGAAGCATAGGAAATGCATTCAAAAATTTAAGATTAGTGCCATATTTTAGGGCTTGGAATCAAAACAAATAAAATTGAACTACAAGGCAATTATAATTCTAAGCAGCCATGATCTTCATGAATTGCATTACAATTCATACATAATTACCTAGATTCTATCACTTCAAATAAATCCACTAAACACCTACATGAATGCACACCTTAATCAAATCATTTAATTGATTCCTTGAATCAGAGCTATAACTAAATCACATTTCATTGTAAACAATAATAGAAGTTAATGCAAATGAGTCTTGATCAAATTCTCATTAATCATTCATGTGAGGATATTATAGTTGGAGCTCGATAATAGACTCAAAATATATGCATATTTGCTTCATACATGCGTAGAAACTAGGCAATTAAAAAAATTTACTCCATTGACTCAAATCCTAAGCAATGGACTCATAATGTATATTTTTTGTGTTATCACTCTGCATTTTCTAAACACAAAATTTGACAAAAGACCCCTACCAAATAGCCCTGAATTCCTTTATATATTAAGGATAAAACAAGCCTCAAGCTATTGGAATGTTACATTTCATTTCCCCTCATTTCAGAACAAATTTTAGTTGCATTTCATCTCCCAGGCGATTAAATTTGCACCTCCATTTACAACATAAAGTTTCCCTCCAAATTATAAATAGTCAACTGTGAAAAATATTTACCTTGCCTTCAGGAAAAAAAACCTTTATCTATGTATTTCACCCCTCACCTTTAGTTGAAACCTTCGTGAATATAATTACTAGCAAATAATTTTTTTAACTTTTGCAAGAAGGATTTTGATTTCACTTTATTGGATAATAAAATATTACCTATGCCTCTCCATACTACGTTAAAAATTAAAAAAATTTCTTCATCAAGTGAATAATTTTATTCACTTTCACTTTATTACATTCAATCATAAAACATTTAATTAATTCATGGAGATTTTAATTTTAAAATCACCTATGAAAAAACAACTTATTTCCCATGCATTGCATTTGATTTATTGCATTTAAAATTTTACTTTGATCCAGTGAAGGCTTTAATTTTTCACTTTGTCATGCTACAAAGTTTAAATTCTCATACACTTCACACACCATTTTACCCATTATTTAATATTTCACCTTCAAAATTTCCCATTCCCCACATTTGGCACCTCATTTAAGATTTTACATTTTCTTGGGCACTATTTGATTTTAAATATTTTCCATTGTGTACTACTTTCAAAAGTTTCCTTGGGCCAACCATATTCTCCAGCATCGCTCACCCATAGTGCATCAATTAGTGAAGGGAAAAATGAAGAGAAAAACTCGCAATGTGCGATGAATGCAATCACTCATTGCCAGTTGAATAGGAAAATGGGAAGAGGGACCGGTGATGGGTGACGTGATGCCCTAATTTCTCCTCTGGTAGTTTCATTCTCAGCTTTCCTTAAATACGCTTGTTCGTGAAGCCTTTCCTCTGGGTCGATGCTATAATTATTTTTCATGGCATGGGATTTATGTAAACAATCATGATGCATTCTCACTACAATGGTGAGCATTCATCTTCTATTGCATTTTCTTGAAATTTCATATATTTTTCATTGCATCGATCGTGTCTATTATGTATTTTTTGTGTCCATGTCACCATACTTAACAGAGGCATTACTCTAGCACTGGCGTGGCTATCCCATTCATACCTTTGTGCACTTGAGTTGTTCTTCAAAATTATTTTCCCATTGAGTAAAGAAAGCAACAAAACTTCTCTTATTCACTATGCTTGCATTGCATCCTCCATGCGCGAGCAAGGCAGATGGCGGTGTGGCTGCCAATTGCATTTACTTGAATATTTTGAAGAACTTTTCAACATATCTATTTTGGACATATCTTGCAACCATGGCACCCCATGAGACTGCATTTGGTTTGTGGCTTTTATGTAAACAATATCATACACCAGGAGTTGATTCTTTGGAACCCCTCCCCTGTGCAAAGCCATGCCTAAATGAATTTATTCAAACAATTTTTATATATTTCCTTTCTTGTGTTGTTCGTGCCATTCTCACCTAGAAGCCCTCCATTTCAATACATTTTCTTGAAATCTTCTAAAATATTTATCAATAAATTCATTTCGTGCAATGTGCATACTGCAGTCATAGTATTCCATGAGACCACATTTATCTGGAAGTTTCATCCAAGTTGAATACCATGTTTCTTGTAGAGCTGAATTGAACCCCTTGCATCCTTCATGTAGAAAGCACAGTGGCTACCCTCATACTCTAGAATCTGCACAGAGCAAGGAGAATTTTGGTAGAAGGGGTGATGTTCTAACTCTAATATATTATGAGGCAAATCAATAGTTTTGATGCATTTTGAACTTTAAACACAATCCATCCAAGCGCTGCTTCCTTCTAATTTCTTCCAGAATTCCAGCACCACTATCCTTCATGACATTTATCGTATCATTGCTAGTATTTGAATGCTTTTCAAGGTTATCTCACTTGCATCACCTGTAGAATATGAAATTAGAAGTTCCCTCAGTTGCAGGTGATTCCATTTATGGGTTTCTGTTTGACATACCAACGACCTTGAAATGCAATTTGACAGAGGAGCTTGTATGGACCAAACACCAATTCTTCCTTTGAATAATCTAGTCCAAAGAATCCATCTCTTCGGGCTTGAAAAATAAAGAGTTTTCAAAAGGAATTGAGGAGCCTTGTAAATAACATATATCTTGATTTCCCCTCAACATTTCATTTCCCTTTCCATTTAGCAACAACATTAAGTCATTGGCTCCTACAAGGAAGCTCTTCTTTGTATATTTATTGTATAGCAGAGATAGGTTCTATAAATAATAACCAATTCATGAATGTTAATTTTCCTTCTTCACATTGATAACAAATTTACAAATTTGGAATTTAGATTTCTTGAAGTGGCTTGTCTTCATTCTTGAGTAGAGAATCAAGTAGATTATTTCAATACTAATGGGTTGCCCACTACTGAGAACAATGTCTTGCATTTTTTATTTTGAGACCTCAAAGATTCAGACTGCATCTTGATCTAATGATCACTCTTTTGTGGCAAAGTAGAAAAATCCATGCCAAGAGCTTTCTTTAACCTTTAGAAGAAACACACCAACATTATTAAGAGGATGTAAGTGTGTAATGTGCAAATAAATACCTTGCTAAATGTGCACTGTGAAATTTAGCATTGAACAAAAATAGTAATATGTTCTCATTTAATCCATTGGAAAAACTTCATCAAGAACACATGAAGCAACTACAAATGCATTATTTTGTGAAACATCAAGAGATCCCTAGGTTTTCCTGATCTTTTCCACCCTCTGTGAAATTGATTCCCCATTGTTTGACTTGTTGAATCCTCTTCCATTTGATCCTTGTTACCAATATATGTTTTATACACCTTTCCATATGCATGGATTCAAAACCATCCACTTGAGGTGACCAAAATGTTGCAACACTTGTAACTTCATAACTATGCAAAGCATGTCAGGTCCTTATGTGGGCCCGACTATTTTTTTTGTTTTTAGACAAGTTTCATGTTGAAATGATCAAAAGTTTCCTTTGAATGCTTTTGAAGTTGAAAAATGAACTCGATTATCAATAAAAATTGCTTTCTAACATATCTGAGAAGTGAGAAAAATGGCCAAGTGGGCTCAGGAATCGCCTTGGGAAGCTGGTCAAATGACCTCGTGGAGCCATGAAAACTCACAGGAATGTAAAAATTTGTCCTAAGAATGGAGTGCAATAGAAGGCTCAGCAAAAGAGATCCTTAGATGAAAGTTATTCACTATAAAATTTTCTTAGTTGAACTTTTTGAAACTATAGTTGTTCAAAACAAATTAAAACTCACCAGATCATCAATTTGAAAAAATATCATATCAACTTCTGAGAGGTTGCCACTGGATACATAAGCACATTTGAGTACACTAAACATGTTTGCAAGAGGGCTTTCCCTAAATCATTATTCATCAAAATATATTGAGAGTCAATGTTGATCTCTTTGAAACATTGTCAGAAATGCAAATGCAAAACTAAACAAATTGCATTTTCTTTTGACTTGGTAAAAATAGAAAATCAAATCATGAGGCTCTGAAATCATACAGGGGAGTACATGAATGTATGGAGAATGGAGAGCAATAACCATTTTGACTTGACGATTATCCATTTGTGAAATATAAGCTTGAACATGAGGCTACTTTACAAAACTGAAAGTTTGCAAACAACAAAACATTGCCAAAACCCTCCATCTTTGCTTTTCAAGACCCTATCAAAACTCATCATGGGAAGCTAAAAATTGACATGCATGTTCACATATGTCACATGAGTGAGTTTTAAAATGGGTTTGGCTTGAAAATCAAATGGCTCTTAATTGTGATCCTCCAAAGTAGGTCACTTGGGCAGCTTTCTCAGGTGTGTTTCTGAGAGTGCAAAGAAAAAATTTCCAATAGGGGCACTTAAAATTTGCAAAATTTGAGAGTGCCACCAGAGTGCACTACAAAACCAAGACAACATGCAAAATTTGAAGCACTATGGAAGGGTCCCTTTCGTATTTGCACATGCAAAGAAAAGAATGCATATGAACTTGAAGTTATGGATGGACACCTTCTAGATTTACCAGTAAACAGTATTAATCTAAAATTGTTCTATTAAAATGTGCATGTTCTTTTTAAAATTTTCACAGTTATGTACCATATGTAAAAAATTTGTAAATATGATTTAGTTTTGCGAATAAAGCCATGAGAATAATGCAGGTAGAAGTAGAAATGTACTTATTATATTCACTAAAATATGGGTATGTGCAAGATCATGATGGGCCAAAAAGTGGTTATATGATGGGTATGTGTAGGGTATGTGGTTGATGACTTTTCTTTTACCCAAAAGTGATGAAACAAAAATCATTTTTAAAGGAGATTCTCAACTTTCCACCAATATAAGTTATGCTTTACTTTGAATTTAATAAATAATTATTATTAATTTTCTATTGGAATTACAACTAAAGTCCTGATTGATAGGCTGACTAAAAAACATCTATACCTTCCAAATGGTATCACATTTTTTGAATCTGAAACATATGTCAATGCTTTATGCTTCTCAGATATTATTAAGACTAAAAAATCAATTTTATGAATTCTTGGACCAAGTAAAGATGTTAGACATATGAGTTTTTAATATTTTTAAAAGTTGTACAAAAAAAAATCATAATTAATTATTTACTTGGAAAAATTACAAAAAATATGCATCACATCTAGACATGAGTCCTCTACTTATATCTAAAATATAAGAAAATATTATCATTTTATTGTATAGGGTGGTTAGACAAACACCGCTTTCTTTATTTTTTCCCTAAATTCTATACTACTAACATTGAAATTTCAAATTTTCACCAAATAGCATTTTTTTTTTAATAAACCTAGTAGTTTTGAAAATACATTCAATTTTCTACATATTCCATTCTTACATATTTTCGAAATAATATAGGTAAATTATTCAAATTTTTACGTCAAGTTGCCTAACTCTGATTTTTCTAATTTTTTTGCCACTTAAGGGCCTGTTTTTTCCATGATGATCCTGCACATACCCATATTTTACATTATATTATGAGCTCAAGGCTCTAGGAGAAGCTTGAATCTTCTCTAGAAAACCCAAAAAAAGAGTTATAATGTGAAAAGGAAAAAAGATGAGGCAATGAGCAAAAAAATAAAAATTCATAGCCTCCAGACGTCGCTAAGCAGTCAAAAGTAGCTCTTAGTTAGGTTCTTTTTCTTCTTTGGCATGGTGGAAAGGGGGTCAACACAACACATGCAAGGTCAGCACACCAAGGACCTCAATTCTCATTTCCACAGCTATACACTAGGAATTCAAAGTTCTTTTTCCAATCTAGCCCAAACATGTGCTCAACACCAAACTCCCTTAGAAGGAAAGTAGCTGCAGGTCAAGACAACGAATGGTGCTTCTTGAGGTCCATTTTGTAGAAATTAGTAAGGAGGGGCAGCTAGACCACATGCTCCCCATAATCAACATGCTTGCAGAGGTCCATGGAATTCATAATACCACCACCAAGGATGGCCACTTGTACAATTTCACCAATCCCGTCCAAATACAAAGAGTCAAACATGGCATGACAACATAATTATCTAGTGATTGGATATATCCAAGTCAAGAAGGGAGGCCAAAAAGTGGGAAATGACATGAGAGTTACAACATGACTGGTTCTTGTCCTTCACATAGTCCTTGTCGAGCACCCACTTAAACACCACAACAATGAGGTAGTCGTTCTTCCTCGCCAAGTGCTTATTTCAGTCACCGATTATTTCACCCATGAAGGAGTATTGTGGCCTTCGTGCCATGAGCTAAATGGGAGTCTTTAGGATAGATGACATGATAGAAAACATGCTAAAGCTAGCAGAACGGGATACTGCAAGAAAATATTGCTAAACTAAAAGAGCTATTTCAAATGAATATTTCAATAAGGTGCATAGCTATTTATAGAAAAGGTGTGTCGATGAACCCAACCAACAAAAAATCCATTTCTAGCAACCGAAGTGTGAGGTAGATCATATGAAAAATCTAGCAAAAGGCCTTGAGAAATAAATTTGGATGTTGGAAGTAAATGCTCGGTATGCCAATCACCACCATGTGTTTGTTGTCATCATTAGTGTAAAATTTCTTGTTTATACAAAATGATGTTAATGTGCTAAGTTCTGACAAATTAAATATACACATCTTTTCATCATACTTTATACCACTCAAAGCATGCTTCTCATGGCTAAGAAACACACTTTCCAATGCATTACACTTATTTGTGAAAGAGGCGGCAAGAAGAATGTACTAATTACATTCTCACGTCAAATTTGGAATTCTTGAGGGATTTGAATCCCCAATCCACACCTATTGCCTCGATAGCAGCAATTAGTAGATCAGAGGTAATGACAGTGCCTTAACTACATGTATGTGAAAGAGGAATTAAATGCACCCAAAAGAAAAAAAGGCTAAGTAACAAGATAGAAAGTAGTTATTTTTCTGAGGAAGCTCTCTACAATTGCTTGGCATAACAATGGTAGAAGCATCAACATTTGGTAGAAAGGTTGAAGCCTCATCTAAAAGGCCAAGTTACACCTATGTTTCTGGGAGAGATTCATTCACCAATTCCCTAGCACCAAAAGAATGACATTTTTCCAATACCAAATCAATGCAAGCAGGTGACCATATTAAGAAAGAGGTAGTGCTAGATTTCGCAAACAACATTTTTGACCCTAGATTGGTGGATAACTCTAAAAGCCTTAGGGAAGGGGCATTACAATGAATGGTTAAACATGGGTCAACTAAAGGTTTTTCTTCATGACTTTGGAATTGTGGTTTTCCATAGTTCATGTTGTTTGTTGCACACCCATGTCCGGAGCTATTGGATGCACGTACTAAAAGGTTCGTCAAAGAGATAGGGGTTATTAATGACAGCGGGATAAATGTTATAATTAGTGTAGTGACCACCCAGGACATGTTGTGTATCCCTACAACTTGGGGTGTTGAGAGCTTTGACCAAGAATAAACGGAAGAGTTATAGAGAATAAGAACTAGGAAGTTGCAATTTTATGAAGATGAAACAAAGGAAAGGCTAGAAAGAGATCAGTTTCTCTTCCCTCTAGTGCACAAAAAATTCAAACAATATATATAGTTTTTTTTCTTGATGTAGTCCTATATTTACAGTTTTGATGATGAAGAATGAGTCCATCCTTTTCAGATGGGCTTGGATTTCATGCCTAAGAAAGAAAAAATCTAGAATTGTTTTTATTTTTATAAGGCAATAGCTAAATGAATCCTAGAACAATTGAGGACATACAATACTAAATGTAAATTCAGGTATTCTTCTTTCTTGGTTCAGCTGATCTTGCATCAAAATTCTAAGTTTCTTGAAAGAAGTTTGTCATTATTTAGGTTTGATCTACAGGGTTTCTACCAGCCAATTTCAATTTGGACCCATGTACTTTCAAAGACATGGGATTATTGTTGGTTTTTTAATCATTTGATGATGCTAGTACTTCTAGACTTGTTCCTATGCCCTCTGGGCCATTTTTCCCTTGAAGTATTGCAATGGATAAAAGGCTCGCAGACACCATTGGATTATTTCCTAGGTGATGATTTCACTTTCATAAGATTCCATGGTTTTTCCAAGGAGCTTCTCAAGCTCTCTAAATTTCTAATGGATAGAGTTTCACCTTGGAGGCATGCCATCAAGCAACCATTATCAACAACACTTATGGCGTTAGAAGGCACAAAATTTTACTCTATCTGACTCCCCTCATTATTTCCAATAGTCAGGTATCATTGGTAATGCAAAAGGAACAAGAGGTGCTTACAAACAAATTGGCACACTTTAGCCTGGTTCTCATTTGTGACACATGGGATTACAACTCGATAAGGCACCTCCCAACTTTGAGGCATGAGAATCAGGAGTATTTTTAGTCGAGAAGGAAGTTGACTGAAGAAAGGTTAGAACTATACATTGACTTGGCCCACATACCAGATAAGCAGCTACAATGGCTTGACTTATACATCCAAACTATGGGGTACCAGAAGAGCCTCCTAATGGGAAAGTCCCTCAATACGCAATTAAAGTGCCTACAATGGTCAGAGAAAAAGAAAGTAGATTTTTGTAGGTTCCAAAAGGAAATGAGGTGCCTCAATGCCATGTATGGAGATCTCCAGCCACATGATGAAATGTTTGATGAGATTTATGACAAGGAGGTGGATATCGAGGATAGTAATCCTGAGACCAGTCATGAGGTGGAACAAGAGGAGCTTCTGCTCTATACTTCCTAGCCTCAAGAGTCAAACAAAAAAAAGGATCTAAGCACAAGGACTTACAAGTCACATCCTCTACCAATGTCCAAAATAAAGGAAAAATAAACTGACAGTCCTCAAAGAGGTTTTTTGTGGTTACCGGAAGCTAGGTTTTAGAAGCATTTCCTACCAAAGGATAAGAATCTTCCATTTCTAATCATACAAAGAGGAGACAAGACTAAGACCTAGGTGGACCTGGTGTGCTAGTTAGAGGAGAAGAAGTGGAGTCCGCTCTGCAAGGATTTTTGGCTGCAGCAGCCTAGGTAAGTTTTTCTCCCTCTCTTTTTTATGTCTGCATCTCTAGTTAATCATTTGCCCCCATCTATGGAAAAGGGTCCTCCATCTATAGATTCTGATCTTTTCATCCTAAATGCTTAGTCATTTTCAATAGTCAACCCTGTGAGGTAACCCCATGCATCGAATGAGCATCATCTTCTTTGGCCACAATTGATTCCTTAATCGCCTTAACAAGGGCCCGCATTGAAAAAGCTTAAACGTCCATATTGCCAATTTTTCTAAGCACATTTGCTCCTAGGAAAATGTCTCTCTTTCTACCTGCTTCCCTTTTCACTTAGATGGGTATTCCCCCTACTTAATCTACATATGGTATCCCACCATTTTATATGATAACGCTCCCCTTCTCCTCTCTACAATCCCATATAGTCAAGGCTTCCCCTTCCATCACCCTTTTTAGTCTCCTTCCAAGTGCCTCCATTGCAGGACAAAGCATCGACACCTCATAGAGTCTCCAAGGTCATTTCAATGCAACAAAGCAGGCCCAACATGTTAGAAAATAGAAGCTATAGATAAAAGTCTCCACACAATCAACTACTAAGAAGATTGAGTCTTGTTTTAATGAGGAGAAAAATTCTTTGTTGATCACTACCATGAAGCCACTCATATCCAAGCATGAGGGAGAAATGTAGATGGAATATTATGACATCAGAGCTATGTGGTCTGGGTTTAAGTGAAACTTGCCCATCTAACAAGGTGGTTTTGGCTAAGGCCACCCAGAAAGTTGTCTACATTGATTATGCGAGGATGGACAAGAAGTTGAAGAAGCATGAGGTAGAGTTGTTAAATATAAAGGACACCATGAATAGGCTACAGATAGAATTCAAGGGAAAAAATATTGAAATAGTTCACATAAGGCAAATATAGGATCAACAAGGGGAAGCAACTAAGTTGATTGAGGAGGCCCAAAATGAAAATATTTATCTTTACGCTGAGATTGAAAAGCTAAGAGTTGAGCTTGCCGTTGGGCATCAAAAAAACATAGAGTACAAACATATACGAGAAAACATGTAGAAAGAATTAGACATCGTCCGATCTCAAGCTTCTGACGATCTACAAAAGTTCCAAGTAGAAATAGAGAGGGAAAAGAAAGAGAAGCAGGAGATTGAGTCCATTTTATAGGCTCGTGATCAAGAGGTCAAAAGGTTGAGCTCCAAACTAGCAAATTCCCTCTAGGAGAAAAAATAGATGGAGGACAAAATGAAACAAAGGGAGTCTTGATTCCCTTAGGAATTGGCTATGGTGCAGGGATCTAGGATCCTTTTGATATTGAAAAAGATTGATATTCTTGCTGTGGGAAAGAATCATGGTCACAATCACTACTATAAGGAAAATCTTGTAGTTTTTAAGGGATGCTTGTGAATTGAATGAAAAGGTTGGTTTGATGGCTAAGAAAATTCTACAAATTTATGATCCTCAGGCTATGAAATAAGAAAATCTTATTTCTAGATTATGAAAGGACACTTAATATGTTTTAAGGGATGCAAGGATTCCTAATTGAGGGGCTACCTTGAGGAAGGCAAGTGAATTCATCAACTGCCACAAGGTCACATCAACAAGCAAGGAGTGTCAAGCAGTGTTGAATAGAAAGGTCAATGAGATCAAAATGGATTTCAATGTTCTGATTGATTTTGGGTTTCTTACCCTTTTCTCACTAGATGGAGGAGCATTATCAATCAAGGAGGTCATGGATGCAATCAAACACAAGATTAAGACTTCTACAAAACTCCAAGGTATAAGCTCGTCTCCCATTGTTGATGAAATTGATAAGGAAATTCTTCAACTTCCTTGGCTTTATTATCACATCGAGGTTGTTTCATCAAGGTGGGGGACATTTCTTTTAAAGAAATTTTTGAGTTGAATCAAGCATACAAGATCCTCTGCACTCTAATCCGTCCCATTCATTTGGATTGGTAGGTACAACATTCCACCTTCCTCAAACTCCAGGAGTTTCTGAGCTCTAGGTTCATGCCTCTGCAAGTGAAGGCTCTATTGTGAGTCGTCAGAACTGTAAATAAAAATTTTCCCA
>VDFB02063404.1:0-12994 GCA_007258455.2 Sequoia sempervirens | reverse complement strand
TCTTGTTCGGAGAGTGACTTGGCTACATAGGTGATCTTTGGACTTTCAATAGTTCCCAAATTAACTTCTTGTGTCTCTTCAATCAGGATAGATGACCTAGCAGATAGTTGAGTTCCCATAAGGGGAAGATGAACATCTCCATCTTCTGGTGCCTCTTCGAGGTTTTCACCATCAGATGCATCCTTTATTTTTACTTTTTCTAGGTCAGGAAGTGCCCCAGGGAGGTTTTCACTAGATGACCTCTTTTTATTTTTCTAATTTTTATTTTTGCGACTGGAGTGTTCATCCTCCCCAATCCCATAAGGTTGACATATGTGTCCGCAGTCATACTGACAGGCGTGGTATTATGTAGGTCCCAATCAATGAGTTCAGGGTGACGGGCGGGATAAATGATGGTAAACCCGATAGGTGACATTCGAATACGGGACTTATAAGTCAAGCAGGATCGACGTCATCATACGCATGTATGATGGATTCCTCCTCGGGTATGTCTTCCAATGAGCCATCATCCATGGTGATACTATTGGAAGTATTAGATGACATTGCAGGGCTTTTTTGTTTGCTGTCATACCCAATTCCTACCTTCTTTGGTAACTGTTGTGTATCAATGGGTTGCAATCGCCCTTGTTCTTGCTTTCCTAGGCCTCTGCCTTGATAGTTATGTTTTTCCACAAACTTTTTCGGCCAAGGGTACTTTTCTTGGAAGTATTCTTTGAGAGGAGTTTCCAGCTGAGGCTCTTCTCGATAAACCCATTGACTGATGTCTTCTTCTGGCGCATCTGTCTTGATACTTGGAGATACGAAGGTGGTGGTAGGAATATTTTTGCCACGGAAGGTGACAGTCTTGTCCTCCTTTGGGGTAGCATGGGGAGGTTGACCATACTTGTGTGGTGATGGTGGAATGGTCGCTACATTAAGAGCAGTATGCATTTCATACTCGCCACACCCTTTGTCAATGATATGAACTTTTGTGACGGTAGGATCAGTGGAAGATGGAGCGGTTGTTACGGTGGATGGTGGATTAACGGGTGATGACTGAGATGCCCCATTTCAACTCCAGGACAATAATGTAAATGGGGGAATGATGCCTCTAGAGCGCGGCAATATTTGAATGGTTGGGGGTCGGCAGAGATGGTGACCTCTTGTCCGTTGACAGAAAATTTTGAGGCATTGATGGTAAGTGGATGGGACAGCCTGCATAGCATGGAGCCATGGGCGGCCAAGGAGGAGATTATATGGTAAGTCCAGATCAAGGACATGACAGGTGGTATATTGGAGCACAGGTCCCACTTGAATAGGAAGACTGATGATTCCTTCTTAATTTCTCTTTGCATTGTCGTAAGCTTTGATTGTAATTATCTGGTTGCTTAGGTCTGCTTGAGAGTACCCTATCTGTTTTATGAATTTCAAAGTACATAGATTAAGGGCCGAGCCATTATCTACCAAGACCCTTTTTATTTTATGGCGGGAAACTATGACTTCGATATGTAGGGGACGGTTGTGATTAACATCGATACTGGGCATATCATCTTGGCTGAAGTGGAGGTGATGAGACAAAGCCAAGTGTCCCACCAAAGCTTGGAATTGTGTGGGGTCGATGTCATTTGGGACATGGGTCTCCTGCAAGGCTTTATTAAGGATCGCTTGATGTACCGGGGAAGACTTAAGCAAATCCAGAATAGATATATGAGCGGAGGTCTTCCTTAGGTGATCAAGGATGTTATATTGAGAGTTTACAGGAGTGGGTTGGATGGGTGTGGAGGCTGCAGGGACAGTGATGCGGGCTCGTCATGTAGTCACAACACATTGAGGGTCTTTGGCTTTGACATGTATCATGGATACTTGGGGTTCAACCTGCTCAATGTAATGAATAACGCCTTCATAATTGAAGGGCACATTCTTGTAAGTCACATTATTGGTGTTGTTGTCTTGGGGATGACTAGTGGAGGTGCTAGGACCTTGACTATGGTTGGGGAAGGCATTTTGATAGATTTGCAGTTGAGCATTGGATGACGAAGGTTGACTGGGGTCAACCTTGATATCTCCTCGATCAATGAGATCTTGGACATAATTTTTTAAACCCTGACACTTATTCAAGGAGTGTCCCTTGATTTTATGAAAGTCACAATACTCATTGTCTTTGAACCATGTTGGCTTGGGTTTGGACTCATCGAATGGTTTGGTGATAGGATATGTGATGGGATAATTGATTTGTAACAATTTATTGAAAACAACACTCAAGGGTTCACCCAATGGGGCGTATTGACGTTTGGTGTTCCCCTGATTTCTTTGGTTTGACTGTTGAGGGGGACGAGGTGCCCCCTGCGGTACTGATATGGTGTTGGGTACAGACTGTTGTTGCCCTTGGGATGCATTAGCCACTTGGACATGTTTGGTGTCTGTCACTCCATCATTCACTGCATTTTTGTTTTTGTTCCAAAATCGTGATTTATCTCCGAATGACCGTTCTTTGTCATGACTGTGTATTTTAATGTGTCCTTTGGCGATAAGGGCACGTTCAAGGATAGGTCCCTTTTCCACTATCTCAGCGAAAGTGGCGACACAGTGTAGTCTAAAATTGTGGGCCATGTCGGGATGTGAATTTTCCACAAAAAGAGTGACCATGTCTTTTTCTTTCAAAGGATTTTTCATTCGACTGGCTAATGCACGCCACCGTTGGAGGTAGCTGGTAAAGGTTTCTCCATCCCGTTGTTTCTCTTTCAAGAGATCTAAGGTGTCAGTATCCTTCTGCAAATTGAAGGAGAAGTAGGAGACAAACTGTTCTGATAAGTCTGCAAAAGTTTTTATAGACCCCTTTTCAAGAGTCATGAACCAATCTAGGGCATGGCTTGCTAGACTTCTTGGGAACAGACGTAAGAGATAGTTATCACTATACATGACTTCTTGACACTGTGCATAAAACTCTTGCAAGTGGGCCTTAGGGTCTTTGTCTCCCTTGTATTTGTCAAATTTTGGAATGTCGAAGTGTTTAGGGAATGGGATCAATGAGATGGATGGATCGAACGGATATGGGCATATATCTTCAAATTTGAATGATTGTTTTGTGCCCCCTGCTCGAAGGTCCTTAAGGGCAGCTTTGATTTCCAACAAGTCCGAGCTAGCTGGTGGTGGGTTGAGGGGATATGGATGATAGAAAGATGAGGGATCTTGTTGAAAGGGTGTCGGATTGTTAAAATGTGGGTTTGGATGATTGGATGATGACACGACTTGGTGGTAAGGTAGGAGGTTTTGTTGATATGGGGGTTGTTGTTGTGGGGCATAATATGAATTTGTTTGGTGAAGGTGTGGGGTAGGTTGCTGAGGGACTTGGACGGGACGTTGCATGTTGGCCTGTTGGTATTGAAGATATTGTTGTGATTGTTGGGAGGTTGCATAAAACGGTTGTTGGTGAAATTGTTGTTGATTATGGTGGTAGTAGTGTTGTGGAGGTTGTTGTTGCGGCATCGAGTGTTGTATGGACTGAGGTGGGATATTATGTTGTGGTTGGATCTTTGGACGCAAAAGGGATGCAAGAAAGGGAGATATGGTTTGGGTAGGCGGTTGAGATGGATTGCCTTGTGATTGGTAGGATGGTTGTTGTGAAGAGGTCAAAGTATTGGGTATAGGTTGTTGCGGATGAGACGGCGGGGGTTGTGTGGGCACACTTTGTAAAGGAAGTTGTTGGGTTCCGCTCAAAATGTTCAGTTGGGGGCACCTTGTAGTTGTATTTGAGGCGGGATAGTAGATTGGGGAACCTGTTGAGGTGGTGTGTTGGTGGTCCCAGGAGGAGGAAGCGATGTAGCAAAGGAGGTACCCCCAATATTGACTGTAGGTGGGTTCAAAGGAGGGGGTGCGGTTAATGTTAATGGTGGAGGTTGCGGAATGTTTTGTGGCATGCCATAAGCAAAAGGATTATTGGGATCTGGCACCTGAGATCCACCTATAACTAAGGTCGAAGCATGTGGGGGATAATTAACCTGATAAAGAACAGCATTTCCAAATTCGGGTTGATGCCAACCCTCGACTGGAGGAACATTGGAAAAGTATGAACCTTCGGGTGCATTTTGGGACTCTTGGGGTACGTTGGATGGGGCACCCCTATATCTGGACAAGTCAACATTGGAGGGAGGTTTAACACCCTTCTCAATTAAGTGGGCCAAGATTTCTTCCCCATGTTTTGCAAGCAAGCGATCGGTCATTTGTACGTTGGCAGGGTTACTAAAATGTTCCTCAAGTGTGAGTTCAGGTTGATTAACCATACTCTCCTCTCCATGCGGTGAGTTATTCTGATTCTCAGTGTTAGAATGTGATGAAGTACCGTTATGAGGATCATGAGGGACGCTGGTGCCCTTGTTGAGGTCTGATGAGACATGAATTGTGTTTTTGGGATCTTGGGGATTATTGGATTGGGCATTTTGAGCTTGATGGTCGGCCATTTTCTTTGCTTGTGAACGGGTCTGAACGGGCATGCAAATGTGGGATGAGTGGATTAGAGACTTTGTCGAATGATTTGATTATGATGGGATAAGATTTGGATCAGATATTGTTGGGATATATTGGATCGGATTGGATTTCGATTGGATTTGATTGGATTGGATTTGATTTGATTGGATTTGATTGGATTAGATTTGATTGGATTTGATTTGGATTGGATTGGATTTGATTGGATTGGATTGGATTGGATTGGATTGGATTTGGATTTGATTGGATTGGATTTGATTGGATTAGATGGGATTGGATTTGATTGGATTGGATTTGATTTGATTTGGATTGGATTGGATTGGATTACAAAAGGTGTGAGAGAGAGACCTTAAGCTTGATCACGTGAGATTGCCCTTAGTAACCCTAGAGCTTTGATTGATTAATAGGATGATTACGGCACCGAATCCACCTTAAGCTAGGAATGGATTGATTGGGCCGATGGTGATAACTTACAACACCGAATTCACCTCAAGATGGAAGTGAATTGATTGGGTTTGAAGTTAAAAACTAATAATCAATTTCAAGTGCTATAGTCAATTCGGGTAACCACTTAGTAATACAAGGTTAGGACGGTTTGGCTATAGGTGGTGTTTGGAGATGCAAATGGTAAGAGATGATTGGTGGATTAGGAAGAACTTAGAATGAATGGGGGTTAAGGATAATTGTGGAGAATGTATGGGGATTTAGGATAGTTGAACGAAAGTTTAGAATAAGGAGATGGAGGTTTAAAAGGGATAAATGGAGGTTTTTGAAAGTTTAAAGTGACAAAACGAAGGTTTGGGATGATGAGGTAATGGTTGGGAATGGTGAAATGAAGGTTTAAAGGCTGAATGAATCCAAATGGGGGGATTTCAGGTGTTCAGGAGGGCGTAATTGCACTTCTGCAGCAAAACAGGGGCGTAGCCGCCCTTCTGTAGCAAAACAGGGGCGTAGCCGCTCTTCTGCAGCAAAACAGGGGCGTAGCCGCCCTTCTGCAGCAAAACAGGGGCGTAGCCGCACTTCTGCAGCAAAACAGAGGCTTGGTTTGATGCAAATGGCTATGGCAAGGACTTTAAAATGATAATGATAAGGCCAAATTGTTAAGAATTCACTGGTTTCTCACAAGAAAACACTCTCAAGCAAATACAACCCTATGATTAGTGTTGAGGGTATGGCAAAAGTGGTCTTAATCTAGGATGCACAAGGTATCTAGGGAGTCCTCGATATACTCTCGGTACGTGAGGCACAACCATGAACACCAGCCCGTCACAAGTGTGAGTCGGGAGCCCCAGCGAGATACTGAAGGGCTCGGACCAACTATTCACGTCTATCTAGGTATCACCCTAGCTTCGACGCTCCGCCAATTACGACGTGACTGGATTGGGGTACAACTTTCGCTCTCCCCCCTTTGTATACCCCGCCGATACGCGTGGTTGGAATCATCCCTTGGGGTGATGAAATCCCTAAGCAGGTCCCACTATGAAGAAAGCACTAACCGCTTCCAACTACTCCCCAGGCTCACACAAAGTGCAAGGGGAAAGCGGAAACAAGCTAATACTCCCTTAGGGTAACACAAAAAGACAAAAATAGCAAGCAACGAATATTATTCCCCCTAATTAAGGTATGTTCTTAGATTAATGCAAACAGCAAGGATAATTTTAAAGAAGATTGAGCAAATGGATAGCCCTGCAAGCAAATATTAGATATTTTATCCTGCTTTCTCCATCAACTTCTCAAGAATATGCTGCAAAAGGTTAGCACAAAACACATGTATCCCTGCAAGAACAACGTTAATGAGAAAAAGAACAATTAAATCTGAAATCAAAACACCAATTTTACCTTCCAGGGGGTGCAGTCGCCCTTCTGCAGCAAAACAGGGGCGTAGCCGCACTTCTGCAGCAAAACAGGGGCGTAGCCGCCCTTCTGTAGAAAAATGGGGCGTAGCCACCTTTCTGTGAAAAATGGGGTGTAGCCACCCTTCTGTGAAAAATGGGGCGTAGCCGCCCTTCTATGAAAAATGGGGCGTGGCCACCCTTCTGCGCAAAAATGGGGCGTAGCCGCCCTTCTGTGAAAAATGGGGCGTAGCCGCCCTTCTATGAAAAATGGGGCGTAGCCGTCCTTCTGCGCAAAAATGGGGCGTAGCCGCCCTTCTGTGAAAAATGGGGCGTAGCCGCCCTTCTGCGCAAAAATGAGGCGTAGCCGCCCTTCTGCGCAAAAATGAGGCGTAGCCGCCCTTCTGCGCAAAAATGGGGCGTAGCCGCCCTTCTGTGACGCGTTCCTGAAAAAACTTAAACAACAGCAAACGTGAAATACGGGAACCCGTTTGTGGGTCTCACCGAGCGTGCCAGAAATGTATACCCTGATATTTTCACTTCTCTAAATAAGCAAAACAACTAAGAGATATGAAAAACAAAATATCAAGGACACCTCAAGATTAGCCAAAAAAGAGTGACAAAACACTAAAGAAAGTGGATAGCACAAGACAAACAATTTTACCTTCCTTTGTAGTTGATACTCCTTTGATTGGCCCTTGCTTAAGATAGGATGTGTGCTCCTTGATGGCTCTATTGAAGATTTTTGCTATGTGCTTGGATGCAAATGCAAGTGGATGTGATTGAAAATTGGATGAGTGCACAAAATGGCAGCATGTAGTTGCAAATTGACTAAGTGTTGAGAAAGAAAATTGGCAACATAAGGTTGCTCCAAATGAAAGTCCCGTAAATGCTTATTAAGAGGGGGTATTTATAGAGGAACTTGAATTCCCAGGAGAATTCAACGGTCAAGATGCATCCACCAAAGCTAAGATGAAGGGCTATGGTGGGTTGAGAACCCACAAGCCCTCACATCTTGACATGTGGAGGGTGAAGTGGACAAGAGGATATGAGGTGTAAGTGAGGTGTCAAAAGGTACATGAGGTGGAAAATGACATGCACCTTGGGGGATGAGAGGATTTCCACAAAAGGATTTCCTTTGTCCCCAAGTGGGAGTGAAGGGACATTTGAGGAATTTTAGAATTCCCTCAAAAATCTACATGGGAAAAAGGAAAGGTGGTTGGGGATAAATGTGTGAATTAAAATTCTACATTCCTAGGAAAAGTCTAAAAAGATAAAAGATGGCTCCAAAAAGGTGGGACTTTGGTCATTACGTGGAGATTTCAGACAAGTCCAAGGTTGGTCACATGTGGAGATTGTGACAAGTCCAAGGTTCTAGAAGCCTTGGAAGGATGGAACGTGAATTAAAAATTCACATATAAAAGAAGGGAATCTAGGAAGAATAAAAAGGAATTAAAAATTCCTTGGGGAATGATTAGGCTTAATTAATTAGTAATTAAAGGATAATTAGGGGCTAATTAGGATTAAAAACCAACTTGCAAAAGTTGGAGGATGTGACACATCCTAATCAAGGATTAGGCATGTGCACATCTTTAATGAAGAGATTAAGAAATGGATTAGGATTAGATGAAAATGACATGTGAGGAATTAAATAAATGTAATATTTATTTAATTTATTTGATGCAAAGAGGATTAAGGAGGGTAAGGTATTTAATTATTAATTAAATACCTTAGGTATTTGGCAAAATTAAAGATATTAATTAAATAATACTAATATTACTTAATTAACTCATATAAGAGGATGTTTAGACGAAAAGTGATAGATTTGGATAAATTAAGTGTCAAATTTGGATGTCTACAAGAGGATGTGTTTAGGACGAAAAGTGATAGATTTGGATAAATTAAGTGTCAAATTTGGATGTCTAAGGGCTTGATCTAAATCTTGAAAAGACCTAAGGTATGTGTGAATTTATTTATTAAAAGGGTTAGTATTTATTTTGAATAAAGGTTAATTAATTGGAATGATCTGTTCCCCTTGTAACTTTAAAACTTGTGCCCTTTACATGATTGGTGAGAGTACGAAAATAGTTGTAATTCCCCATGGAAGGTCATCATCATTGTGCAGTAAGGTGACAAGCAAGTTGGTAATTAATTCTTTCCTTGTTGAGTATATCGACGCAAAACTCTTTTTCCATTTATAATTCAGAGAAGCAAGCGTTCTAGAGTTCTGTAAAATTTCACCGGGAAACAGATGAAATCTGAGGCGCTAAGAAAAATTCTGAGCCAACTTCTGTAGCGCCATTGCTGGCATTAAACAATATAGCAGCTTTATTTCAAAGGGTTGGATGGCTGGACTTCATGAAACAATTTGAAGGGAACACAAAGTAGCTGGTGAAGGAATTCATTAAGAATTTTGCAAATGGGAAGACTGTGGTACACGAAAAACCATTCCAGATAAGTACGAAAGTCCTTGCTTGTATTTTTGGTCTTGAGAATAAAGGACTTCATTTGAATGAAAATACCCATGTCCCTTATCAAAAGTTAATAGATTTGTTCCATAGGGAAGGGGAACCCCAATCTGTAATGACCATAAACACTAGGGAGAAAAATAAGGGAATTCATAGAATGTCTATTCCAGAACCTTGGAGGTCTGTTGTAGCCTAGATTATTAAATATTTCACTTGTGAGGGATAAATGACTACAATATTGGGACCCCCTTTCCAAATCATTTATGCCATAGCATTGAGGACCCTACTCATAGGGTAAATTTACCAACTTTTCTTTGCCATTCAGTCACCTCTATGATAGAAAATTATAAAATTGGGACGAGTCCCCTTAAACATCATGGTTTGATACAATTAATATGTAAATACCATTTCTGCAATAACCTAGAGAAGAAGTGGCAAAGGTTTCTACAAAAAAATGAAAATGAAGAGCTAGGGAGGTCACTTGAGGAAGGGGAATCCTTTAAACAAAAGGAGCAGTCTGTAGAAGAACCCTCCTCAGAGGCATTAGGCACCCTTGAATCCCAATATACCTCCACGCCTCCTAGTGGTGATGCATCATCAAAAACCTTTCCAGATGAATTACAAACCCCAGGACATGAAGGGGAGGTGGGAATTGTGCATTCCAGAGAAGAGGAGGAACCCCTTCAAAAGAAAAAGAAATGAAGTAAGCTTATTTTTCAAATAACTCCTCTTGTATGGAGGAGTAAACGGTTATCTTCAAGGGCCAGTGAAATCGACCCCCAAGATAGAGACAATACTTCAAAAATGAAAAAGGCCAGGACTCCAATAAAGGTGGTAGAAATTGATGGTCCACCTGATAATGAAGAAATAAAAGAAGTGCTTCCTAAGAACACTAAAGCAGAAGATGCACCTTATGTTGATGAAAAAGTGGAAGGAATGCCTCACTCATCCCTTCTTGAAGACACCAACAAGGAAAATATGCCTCATCCTAATGAAGAAATCCCTCACGCATCCTTCTCTGTGGACACAGGGGATGAAGAATCCAGTTAGAGAAATGAGGAATTAGAAATGGTAAAGATAGAAATTGAAGGGTTAAGAGCCAGGTTGTAGGATGACAGAAAACAAATTAATCAATAGAAAGAATAAATTGAGGTGCAAACTGTCATTGTCCATAAAAGAAATCAGGAAGTTGCCAAATTGACCGCTCAAATGGAGGAAAAAGACAAGCTTATTGAGCAACTTATACAATTTAAGATCCAACAATGGAATCAATAGGTTAAGCAGAATCAAGATGCTTTGTGTGAAAAATAAAAATGCATTCAAGATTTGAAAAATAATTTTATGTAATTATTCAGTGCTTTTGAAGAAGAAAAGAATTGACAAGAAATTGAGTTAAATGTCTCTATAAGTAAAATTGTGGAGCTAGAACAAAGTTTGCAGGAGAGTGACACTCAACCAATCATGGAATCAAAGGGGACACAAACTGAACCTATTGTTATAGAATGGTTCTAGGTACGTATTCCCCCAATGCTAATGAAATGGATAGAGCATTGTTACCTCTTGAAGGATGTGGAATTTGAAAATAATAGGTTAAAGAGGGAATTAGTCATGTTCAAAGAATATTTCCATCAGGCATATAGGGGTAAGTAGGATGCCTGTGAAATTGGTGAATTGCTATTAGCCTGTAGAAGACCATTTAGGTTGTACTCCATGTTTCTTAATGAGCAACTTTTAAGATGGAAGTTGCGAAGTGTAGGCATCCAAAATTGACCACTCCCATATGGTCAAATCCATCTTCGTTACTTGTCTATTCCATCGATATTAATTAAATGATTTATTTAATTAATATTTCCCCTCTGCCTACGGTTTCTAAAGTATTTAATTTAATAATTAAATACTTTACCTTTTATCCTTCTTCTCTAAATTAAATAAATATATCAATTTAGTCATTTAGCCTTTTTGAATTTTAATCAATTTTAAATTCCCTCTTTTCTCTCTCCTTATCACATCGCCCATAATCTTCTTCTAATCTGGATTAATTTAATTAATCCATGATTAGGATGTGCACACCCTTAATCAGGATTAATGTCACATCCTCCATATTTGGTCACTTGTCTCTAATCCTTCATTAATCTTCTTAATCACCTGTTTGCACAACCTTAATTTAATCACATGTCATCTTTGGTATGTCCTCCAAGTCAACCTTTCATAAGTGCTTTCCCTTTTAAGCCTTGACCTCTTCCCCATGTGAATTAAAAATTCACATTAATCATTTAATGCATGTAAGTTGTTGGGAAATTCTAAATTCCTTCATAGGTCACATCAGTCACATGGGACAAGGACCTCCTTTATGAGGACCTTGTCTTATATCCAAGGTACTCCCCAATCATGTGAATTTAAAATTCACATTTATTCCCCCAACAACTTCTCTCATCCCCATGATAATAAGAGAGGACTTTCTAAAATTCCTCACTTGTCACCATCATCCTCATATGGGGACAATAACTTCCTTTTTGAGGAAATCTTCCCCTAATCCCAAGGTACTTGCAAGTACCTTCACCTCACATGTCCTCTCTCCACATCATCTGTCCTTTTACCACCTCCCCTTCCACATGGCGAGATGTGAAGGCTTGTGAGTCCTCAACTCACCATAGCCCTCCATCTTTCCCATGTTGGCTAAATCCTATCCATTGATTCCTCTAGAGACTCTTCCCTTAAAATGAAGGATTTTCTCTCATTCAAGTCATTCACTCACATTCACAATTCAAGCTCTCCAACTTTCAACACACATTCAACCAATCTAGCATTCTAGTCTCAAGCTCAAGCATTTTGCATTCATCCACCATTGTTGAATCTTCAAGCTCATTTGCATCCATTTTTCTCATCTTATCACATACCCACTTGCATCATTTGAATCCTCATTGCATCCTCATTATTTTTCATCCATTTTCATCATATTTTCCATCAAGGAGCACACATCAAATCTTCAACAAAGGGCCAACCAAAAGGATCACTTGGAAAAGGTATATCTCTTGTTTTAATCTTTATTTTGTTCAAGTCAACTTAGGCTAATCTTGAGGTGGTGTTGTGTCATTTATCCTTTGCATTATTTGTTGTTTTGAATCTTTTAGGTTTAGAAATAACGCTACATTACATTTTTGGCACACCCGGTGGGACACACAAATGGGTTTGTTTCTTTCATGTTTGCTACTGTTTGAAATTTTGCAAGTTTAGATTACATAGAGGTGACTCCACAACTTACAGGGGCAACGTTTCCCTCAAGAGGGGTGACCTTTCCCTAACAGGGGTGACCTTTCCCTCAACAGAGGTGATTTTGCCCTTGCAAAACCACCCATCTAGGAAACAGGGGAAAATCTACCCTCTGTTTTCTGAATAGGTGACCCTGCCCTAAAGACAGACGACCCTACTTTCTGTAAACAGGTGACCCTACCCCAGAATAGGTGACCTTTCCCTTAACAGAGGTGATTCTACCCCAGATAGAGGTGACTCTGAGGTAAAAACAGTGACTTAAACTTCATTTCTAGAGTTTGTTTCTTGTTGTTTTCATTAGTACTGACCCCCTAACTTGTTTTCCAGTGAATGTGCTTGTTTTAACTAAAATTTGTGCAACTATTTCATGTTTTCCCAAGACTAGAGGTTAAACTACTAATGTATTTTCTACAGGATGAGCAGGCCAAGAATATTTGTTAGCTTATTTGTTTTTTGTTTACATATTAGTTAGACACATAGATCTAATTAGGGGGAGTCAAAATAATTGTTTGGCGTGCTTGAAAGTGGGATATTGACGTATCCAATCCCCTTGTGCCATTTGGAAATCCTGGGTGAATAGAAATCGTAGCTCACTTAGTCCTTTGTGTTACCTAGGAGGCACTAGATCGTTTAAGCTTTCCCCTTGCACTTCGTGTGAGCCTGGGGACTAGCTGAAAATGTTTAGTGTTCTCTTTTTAGTGGGACCTGCTTGGGGATTTCATCACCCCATGGGAGAATCCCAACCATGTGTACTGGCAGGGTATATAAAGGGGGGAGAACCAAAGCTATACCCCAATCTAGTCACGTCGTGTTTGGCAGAGCGTCGAAGCTAGGGTGATACCTAGATAAGACATGAAGAGTTGGTCCAAGTTTTTAGTACCTCGATTGGGCTTTTGACTCACACTTGTGACATGCTAGTGTTCACAGTTGTGCCTCATGTACCATGCATATACCGAGGACTCC
>VDFB02063403.1:0-21551 GCA_007258455.2 Sequoia sempervirens | reverse complement strand
TAGAGTAGGGGGAGAATCATCATCACCCATCCCTTCACCCACATCGTCCATATCTTCTCAGCCTGAGATTGAAGCCATACCCATCCCCAAAGAGGTTCCTCCTCAACAGCCTCAACCTGCCATTAACCAACCACAACCTCCACCCCCGCTCTTACCAATGGCTTTCCTTGCCAATAATCCATCACCTTTGTCCTTCGGGGCTTATAATGTAATGCCTAAAAATCCTGAGCATTTCTGCTCGAAATTCCATGTAAATGACCCGAATAGAACTACAGAAGAACACATAAGGATTTTCCAAACTTGCCTTAAAGACAGAGGAATTGTCCATGAAGATGTTGCTTGTAGGTTATTTCCTTATTCCCTGGGTGAAGAAGCCTTTTATTGGTACAACCATCTCCCTGCTGGCTCAATTCAGAATTGGAGTGACCTTGAAAAGACCTTTCTGCAAAAGTTCTGAATACCCATCAGTGCTAATGAGCTATACCTGCAATTTATCAAAGTCAAGAGAGAAGTCAATGAACCCATAGCCAGTTTCAATAATAGATTCCATCGTGCGTTCACCAGATTGCAAGACCCATATGTCCTAGATGATGGTACTGCCCTGGGAGTATATTATGAAGCTCTGGATAGTCTAACAGCAACCTTTCTGAAATGGAGACCTAACCCTCCAGCTACCTTGACAGATGCTTATACGGAGGCTGTCAAGCTTAGCACAGACTTGAGACAGCACTTGACGGGGCCATTGCCTTCTCTGGGACCAGTCACACATCCTAACCAGATTCAGGCAGTAAATCAGGCCCTCACCAATCACACCCCTATTATGAATCCGGTTCCTCAATTATCAATGGTACCACACCCTGGTCATCCTATGAATTAGGTCTCTCCTATGGTGAACTTCCCTCAACAGCAGGTTAACCAGCCTATGTACCAGTCACAGTCAAATAGCTTCCTGGCTTATCTGCAGAATTCAGAAGTGTTGCATCAGTCTTTGGGATCCGCCCCAGTACCTATCCCACCTCTGAGTAACCCAAACCAGCCTCCCTACCGAGACCCGAATAAGGAAAGGATTGATGAAATGGCTGAACAAATAAAGAAGCTAAATCTAGAGGTGACTTATTTGAGAAACCAGAATAGCCAATTACAAGCTGCTCAAAAGGGAATGCAATCCAATCAGAACAGAGAGTTCTCACAAGGGCAGAATTTTGACAGGGGACAATGCAATGACAGAGGATTCTACAATGACAGGGGGTATAATCAGGATAGAGGTTTCAACAACGATAGGAGGCAAAACTTTGATAGAGGCCAAGGAAGTGGGTCAGGATTTGACAAAAGGCCATCACAGGGACATAACAGAACTTGGAATACAGGGCCTAATAATGGAGGAGTTCCTACTCCATTGGATCAGCCAGCCAATCAGATTGTTAATCAATCTGTGAACCAGCCAGTCAGCCAGGATAAACCTCCCACTGGTGTGTATCTCGCAGAAGTAGCCCTGTCAGGATGGTGTAGGCTCCATAAAACAAGTCAGCATTCAGAACTGGAATGTCCTGAGTTCCAGACTGCGGCTTCTATCTTTCAGTATGAGGTAGAGAACAATGTGAATGGGCAGGAGATTGTTCCTTCCAATTCATATGATTCCCCTGTGCTGGTGTTGAACCATGCTCCTTTTCCCACCAGTAACGAAAATGTACCAGAAGAACCTGATTCCCAGAAGCATGAAACAGATCAGATTTGTAATGGAGATGAAGTCGTTCAGTTGTTTAACGAAGGGGAGATGAATGACAATGGTCCCCTGGATGAGCATGAAGCTTATGTTGAAGAGGTACAGGTGTTCCAGAGACAAGGATTAAGGGATATGCCTCACAGGCGCCCGCAACCTGGAGGGCCTTTCACCACCTCTATTCCTCCCAACAATTTCAGTACTCCTCCAGATCCTAATGCAAGTAACAATCCGTCTTATCCACAGGTCTCTAAGCAATACCTTTCGAAAGATAGACAAGTTCAAGTAGAAACACAGAAGGAAAGAACTGTTCAAGTAAGTAAGGATAAGGTAGAGGAACCATCTAAGGAGGCCTCCACTGACATAAGTGAAGAACAGATGGCTTCGTATGTCGCGGAGGAATTCAAGAAATTAAAGGTAAACCTTTCTGCTTTTGAATTGTTGAGGTTTCCTACAATTAGAAAGGCTGTCTTGGGTACTTACGATGCGAATTCAAAAACATTGGACAAATCTTCTGGTGAGCATGTCAGCCAGACCTCCAGTTTTTAGCCTGTGAACACACAAAGTCAGACACAGAATAGGACTAATCCACCCCCTGGAGATAGAGGAAAAGAAAAGGATAGAACTCAAGTGGCCCAGATGGATATTCAGCCCACTTTGTTTCAAGGAAAGACGGAGACTCCTCCATTTCTGATTTCTGTCAGAATCTTTGGTAAGAACCTCCATAATTGTCTGTTGGATTCTGGTGCTTCCACTAATGTGATGCCTCTCGGAGTTTGTAGGGCTCTGGGAATAACACCTGCTGATTCCCAGAAGAAGGTTACTCAGTTGGACAGGACCGAAGTAAGTGTGGTAGGGGAATTGAACATGATTCATATGCAGATTGCTTCAGATCCTAGAATCCAACAGGTTATCAACATTCAGGTAGCTGACATTCCTGACACATACGGTTTAATTTTAGGAAGAGATTTCACCAAGGCCCTGAATGGTATGTGTCCACTGATCACTCTCACATGTGGCTTCCTTGGAAGGGAGTGCCTAATCAGATAAGGATCGAGAGGGAGCCTAGAATGAAGTACATGATAACAGAATACCAAAAGACTTCGGCTGAGGTTCTCATATCAGAAGCTGGAATGGAAAACTACTTGCTATCAGCCCTATATGAAGAATCAGATATAGAAGAGGTATTGATGTTGCATACGATGCCAGTGGACGCTGAAACAGGGTCCAGTCTTGTTGAGGTCCTAACAGAATCAGTTGAGGAAGAAGCAGAACCTGAGGATAGACAGATTAGCTTACTGGACAATTTCCAAGATTTCATCAAGCAATGCGTGGAGAATCAAACTCACTTGGGAAGGAAGACAAGTTTCAAGGAGTTACTCTTGCCGAATTGGTGCAGAGTCCATAATGCTTCTCACTCAGAATTGGAGTGTTGCTTGTGTCAGACAACAGTGAAAGAAGTGCACAAAAACATGAATTCATCTCAGGTGGCTAGCACAGATGAGCAGAGTCTGCAAGCAAAGTCTGAAAATCAGAAACCTGTTGTAGCTGTGAAAGCCTCTATTACTGACAAGCCAAAAGACAATGAAGAAGACCACCACTACGGAATACTGGACTCTCAAGTTTGATGGATCTAAGTCCAAGCAGGGGGCTGGAGCCGGATTTGAGTTGATAAGTCCAAAAGGTAAGAGTTTCTTCACGGCTCATAGACTCCAATTTCATTGTACAAATAATGTGGCTGAATATGAAGCTTTAATTCATGGACTCCTTATGGCACTCAAGAAAAAGGTCAAGGTCCTGCAAGTTTTTGGTGACTCAGAATTAGTGATCAAACAAGTAAGAAAGCAGTATGCCTGTCACGACAGGAGGATGACCAACTATAGGCATAGAGTGTGGGACCTCATCGAGGGATTCGACGCTTTTAATATCCAATTGATCCCAAGGAAGAAGAATCAAACTGCTGATTCTCTAGCTCAAGTGGCCAGTACTTTGCAGCCCCTGTCCCTATCAGGATTGAAGAAGTTTACTGTTGAATTAACTCCTGTCCCGTCAGTCCCTGACAATGTGACTAACTTTCAGGTGTTTGAGGATGATAAACATATCCTTGACTTTATCACGAACACAGATGTTTTTTCTTCACAGATCATCGATGAAACAGAACCTCAAGAAGCAGAATTGGATCTGGAAGGTGTGCTAAATTTGAAGTCCAATACTATTCCGAGGGGAATGGTACAGCTGGAGAGGATTTTCGATATGGACAAAATCAGAGACCAGGAACAAGAATCTAAGAAAGAGTCTATCAGTGGACAGTGTGACACTCACAACGTGGGCACTGAAGATGATGTGAAGAATGTTTTCATTGGTAAGGTCTGTACACCTGAAGAAAGACGGGGAATAATCAGAGCCCTATACGACTTTCCAGACATAGTGGCCTAGGGTTATGAAGACTTGGAGACTTATGATACATCCATCATAACTCACACTATACCTCTCAAGCCAGGTGCTAAGCCTTTTAGACAGAGGCAGAGACCTATTAATGCGCTGTTGGAGCCACTCATATAGAAGGAAGTTCAGAAACTGCTGTCCGCTAGGATCATATTTCCTGTCAGGCATTCTACTTGGGTGGCTAATCTGGTTCCAGTAAGAAAGAAGAACGGTGAAATTAGGCTCTGTGTTGACTTCAGAAATCTGAACAGGTCATCTAAAAAGGATAATTATCTAGTTCCCTCGTTGGATGAAGTGTTACAAGTGGTTAATGGATCGCAGATGATGTCCTTTCTGGATGGCTATTCAGGATATAATTAGGTGATGGTCTAGTATGAGGACAGACACAAGACTACCTTTACAACTAAGTGGGGAACTTTCGCCTATAGGAGGATGCCATTTGGGCTTATCAATGCAGGAGCCACGTTTCAACGAGCTATGGATATCGCTTTCAAGGACATCATAGGAAAGTGCATTATCATTTACATGGATGATCTGACTGTTTTCTCCAAAAACAGAGGGGATCATATCTCAGATCTGCGTAAAGTGTTCCAGAAGTGCAGGGAATTCAGCATCTCTTTGAATCCCAAGAAGTGTATCTTCGGAGTTACAGAAGGCAAACTGCTGGGCCATGTGATATCAGAGAAAGGCATTGCTATAGATCCAGAGAGAGTGGAAGCCATCCTAAAAATTCAGCCGCCTGCCAGTAAGAAAGAGATGAAATCTTTCTTTGGTAAGATTAATTTTGTTAGGAAATTTATTACTGGATTTGCTGAGATTGTCAAGCCACTAAATGCCATGTTAAAACAAGATGCCAAGATAGAGTGGACTGCAGAAGCGAAGGAGTCCTTTGCAGAGATTAAGAGAGCCATTGCTGATGCTCCAGTGTTGGTGAGTCCAGATTATAGTAAACCGTTCTATATTTATTCCTTTGCTTCAGACCACTCATGTGCTGGAATGCTGACACAAAAGTCTGATGAGGGGAATGAGCATCCCATCGCTTTCATGAGCACGCCATTGAAGGATGCTGAGTTGAAATACCCATGTGTGGAGAAGCAGGCATATGCCCTTGTTCGAGGAGTAAAGAAATTTAGGCACTATATCCTCAGAAACAAGGTGTTTGCAATTGTTCCTGATTCTGCAGTTAAGTTATTGCTGATGCAGAATGAGTTAGGGGAGCGCAGAGCTAAATGGGTAACCATGCTCCAGGAGTTTGACATTGAGATCCAGCCCATGAAACTGGTAAGAGGACAGGGACTCACCCAGACCATGGCAGAGATAGGCCCTGAATTGTCTGTCTGTAACTATGATGTTGGAGCGGTTTCCCCAGATGGCTGGTATGATGATATAGTTTATTATTTGTTGAATCAGCGAGCTCCTGGTCATTTAAATGTAGTTCAGAGGTGAGCTTTGAGATTGAAAAGTGATGGTTTCATGCTGAAAGGGGCCGTCCTATACAAGAAGAATCACGAAGGTATTTACTTGAGGTGCCTTGGAAAACAAGAAGCTGAAAGAGTAATAAATGAGTTTCATGAGAAATATGGCACTGGTCATGGTTCTGCCATTACTACTGCAAACCAGATTTTGAGGGTAGGATACTACTGGCCTACACTATTCAAGGATGTTCATCATCATGTCCAGACCTGTCATATTTGTCAGACTGCAGCGACACGGGAAAGGTGTGCAACACTTTTGCTCCAGTCTGTTATTGAGGTAAAACCTTTTGCTCAATGGGGTATGGATTTCATAGGCCCCATCAACCCACCATCTTCTGCTGGACACAGGTATATCCTTACCATTACTGATTACTTTACAAGGTGGACTGAGGTATTTGCCTATAGGCAGTGTACATCAGAGGTAGTAATTGATTTCCTTGAATCTGCCATTCTTAATCGGTTTGGATGTCCTGTTGCTATTGTGTGTGATAATGGCCCTGCCTTTGCATCTTTGAAATTCTCAAACTGGGCTTTTGATCATGGCATTGTTGTCAAGTTTGCATCTAATTATTATCCCCAGGGGAATGGTCTAGCTGAATCCTCTAACAAGAACCTGTTGGTTGTCATCCAAAAACTGTTAGAGAGGAACCCAAAGGACTGGCACACTCAGCTTCGGTTTGCTCTTTGGGCAGATCATACTCGGGTTAAGTCCTCCATTGGTACCTCTCCCTATCATTTAGTGTACGGTCTGGAACCAATTTTCCCTATCCAACTCAAAATCCCAACTCTACAATTTATCAACCAGTTTTACGATGAAGGGGATAGAAGGTAAGTCAGGTTAGCTGAATTGTTGCATCTTGAGGAAAAACGGGATAATTCCCTTGAAAGATTCACCAAACATCAGGGGGTAGTCAAGCGATGGTTTGACAGGAGAGCCAAAGTTAAGGATTTCAGGATTTCTGACCTTGTCCTGTATTGGGATAAGCCGCATGATCAGAAAGGAAGCCATGGTAAGTTTGATAGATTATGGCTTGGTCCTTACCAGATTTCTGAAATTCTGGGAGATAATGCCTTCCGCTTGAGGGCTCTCACGGGAGAAGACATACCACTGCCTGTTAATCGGCAGTATCTTAAACATTATTTCCAGTCTTGAGATGTTCTCAGTTCTTTGCCTTGTAAATAGTTAGTTAGGTTGCTTTCTTTGTTTGTTTTGCTTGCCTTGGTTAGGGTAGGTTTCCCTTTCTGCTTTGCTGGTTTTGTTTGGTTAGAGTAGGTTTGCTTTGGTTTGTTTGTTTTGCTTTGCGTTGCTCTTGCTTTTGGTCTTATCTCCTTGTGGGATTGTGGGTGTATCTGTCTGATAATGGTGGCAAAGCAGGTCCAATGTTCCTGATATTTCCCTTACAAACTTTAATCTTTTTTCTAGAATGTTATGGTATGAATTCCGTTGCCTATGTCATTTGTCCTTGTGGTAAGGGGAAGATTTTCTAGTCAGTCTGAACAGGAATGTATTGGGGTCTTATACCTTTAATCTTTAAATATACCTGAAGTTGTAAAAGGTCCTTATAAGGTCTGGACAGGTGAAAAATCTTTTTCTGCTCTAGTACCACTGTGGTTCTCAGCCCTAAGTGTGAACTTCACTGTTCACAGGTTGAATAAGTTGAGTAAAAAGAAATATTCGTTAAAAAAAAAAAAAAAAGAGAAAAGAAAAGAAAAGAAATGTATATGGCAAGTCCTGAGGTTTGAATTCAACTCATCAGGGGGATCTGAATATCTCTACCGGGGCTATAGACGCCTGGCTGGCAGTAGAGCTATGTTCAGGAGGATCACAGCGATAACCTCGTCGGGGCTATGGACGCCTAGCTGGAAGCGAGGCTCTATCCAGGTTACTTTTAGGGTCAGAATCTTTACGTAGCCTGTTCATACCAAGTCTGGTTCTTTTGCAACTGGAGGTAGGTAATATATGCACCTACACACACTTGGACCCTGGAATAGGAATGTCTAAATGGCTGGGAGCTCCTTCATCCTAACTTCGGGTGGTGGCTAGGTGTCTGGTCTGCGAAACCAGAGTTCTGGGTTCTTGATTCCAGTTTGTCATCGAAATGTTCAGGAGCATTTCCCCACCGGAGTCGCCATTTGTTGTGCAGTTTTCACACACACGCCCCACTTGGAGTGGGGGACCCTCTTTTTGGTGTCTTTGACCTTCGATTTTATTGGATTTATCATTTTAGGGTCTTGACATGTTGGTCTTGCTGGCTTTACCCTTGCCTTGGGGTTGGAGTTAATTGAAAATGAGTTTTTGGCCAAGTCCGGGTTTTCACCTAGATCCGGGATTTTCCGCATCTGGCGGATTTTTCCGGCTATGGTTCCTTGTCCATTTCTGGCAAGATTCTGCGATTCCGGGTTTTTTGCCTAACTTCAGAATTTTCCGGTCCTATCGGATTTTCCCGGATTCCGTCAAAGTCCCGATCTTCCTGATTTCCCCGGTTTCTGCATTTCCGCGGAATCCGTGTTTCCGCGCATTCTGGGGTTTTCTGAAATTTCGCATGGGGCTCGTGTTTCCGGGCTTGTCAGAAACATATTTTCGCGCATTAATGGCTGAGGTACCTTGGCTCAGTCGGGTATAAGGACGACCTTAAGGCATTTGCTGATTCATTCCAACTTCAATTGCTTCCTGGATCTGCTCTGGCAATTGTGATTTTCATTTGAGCTTTGCGAATTGATCTTAGTTGTTTGCGCAAGGATTGCTTGAGTGTTGTTGCTGGTATTGCTTGGACGTGTTGTTGCGTGGATTGATTTTCTGAGCTCGATTTCTGCCTGTCTTGATCCATGGTATGTATTCGTTGCCCTTCCGTTTGCTTGCATGGTGATTTGAGGTTTTCTTGTACTGGGCATTGTTGAATTTGGGGTCGGCCCTTGTTTTGGTTTTGGGGTTTCGTATTTATTCAGTCGGGTTGATCCGTTTTATTATTGAAGCCCATCCCTCGTGCCCTATGAGTTCGTTTGTCCGTTTAACTGTATATTTACACTTTAGACAGAATTCTGGGTCGTGTTGCTTGTTTGTTTTGGGCGCAGGATGTGTTACCATGCGAATTTAGGGTTTCCTTGGTGTTTCGGTTAACGCGATGATTTGATCTTGTGTTTGAATGACTTTCACCCCGTTTCGTGTTGGCTTCCCCGTCTTGTGAGGATTAGAGGGCTTTTAGGTAAATCCTGAACTGATATTTTAACCCTAAAAGCTTGCTCTGGTTTTAATGGAGGATATGTGATTGTTTGATTTAGGGCATCGTCGTTTTAGTATGAGATCCTTCCTTTGAGTGCTTCTGAGAATTGGAACCCTTTGCATATTCGAGTCTAGTGATTGTCGTCGGTTTTGGGTTCATTCGAGCTTAGGTATTGGAGATCTTGTGGTCGCTCCAGTTTTGGCGCACGATTTGCCATTTTTCGGGTTTCCGAGGCTGTTGCGGAATTTCCGGTCTCCCGGATTTTCCTGGTTTCCTTTTATTCCGCGGACAGGGTTAATTTCCGGTGCATTTTACGCTGTCCGCAAAAGTCCGTCCCATCCGGATTTTTCTGGATTTCCTGTCTGATTGCGTTCTTTTGTATATTTCGATGATAGGATTGATGGAATGATTGTTTATACCTATTTCTTGATTGCCAATGAGTAAAATTAATGGTTATCCTTCGATTTTCCGAGCGTATTAATGATTTATATGGCTAATAGTGCTTTGGCAGCAGGAGTCCGTCTGGGTCGGATTTCTCCGAAATTCTGCCCTGAATGTATTTTCCCGGATTATACGATTTTCCCGGATTATTTGATTTCTGCGGATCTCGAAAGATTGGCAATTAGCAGTTGATTCTAATGGATTTATATGATGTGTGCTAACCTTTTGGATTGACATGAACTCAATAGTTGAATTCTAATGACAATTCTTGGATGTGCAGGCTGAATCAGGCAAAGCTGTTGCTGGGAAGTCCAAAGGTGGTGCAGGGGCATCTTCAGTTTCCGAGACAGAAAGATTGAGATTAGACATGAAGAGTCAGATTCCAGAGAGTAAGATATCCTCCGTGTGGGAAGATGTATCTGACACCAACGTTGGTGCCTGGCGCTATGAGGAATTCAAACAAAGAACAGCTGAGAAAGACCAGTCGGCATTGAGGCAGGGGATGATGAATTCAGGTTTGGTACATGTGGCAGGGTTCCCTCCAGCAGTCCAGTGCTACGAGCTGATTTTGGAGTGTGCTAGACAGTACGCTTTTGACACACAGATGGTAGTTAGCACTAAGGGACGAGTGCTGGCAAACTTTAGTCCAGCCTCCATTGCCCGGGCCTTCAGCATGCCAAATCTCCCCTCGGTCTGTGCCTTAAACATTGACACTGCTCGCACATATTATGAGAATGAGCCAGTTAAGGCTCAACAGCTTATCAACTCATGGTTTGAGAAGCCCAAGTCTCACCACTCCAAATTACCTAAACAGTTGCACAGGGTGAAGTTTAGGCCGGATATCTTTGATGCTATTACACTGTTGAGCAGGGTGGCCGGACTTAAAACCACCGGGGTATTGGAAAATTGGATAGTCCATGTGATCACCAAGATAGGCCAAGGAACGAATTATCACTGGGCCGGTCTAATCAGTGCAGAAATAGATAAACAATTAAGGAATGTTTTGGAGGGAAATAAGTTTACCATGTCCTCTTACATCGTGTATATACTGGCCATCTCCTACCCCTACAAGGGACTGACTTTGGCGGGAACCATTGGACAAGATATTATCTATGAAGTCTATCCGGAATTGCACCTCGGACACGGAGATTATAGGAGGGCCAATGATGCCTTCACCATGCACATTACCCGGACCCTTCAGAATTCGGAGCACATCAGATTGTCTGATGGGGCCAAAGGATTGATTAAGAATTACGGGGCCTGGTTCATCCAGTTCCCCACCTTCACTTATCTCCGGATCGATGGACGCCTCGTTGCTCCCTACAGATTGCCCAGGTATCCCACTTACCACATTGTGCTGCTAGAGGTCGTGAGACAAATTTGTGAGTTCGATGCAGTGGTAAAGAGGGAGAAACATAAAACTGGTTTTGGAAGTGACTTTCCCCTTGGGATTGGCGTGGGGGAGATGTGCCCTTCCATCCAATCAGCCCACACTGCAGGTGAGGAATTGGCCACCTATGGATTCTCTTTCCATTCAAAGAGAATGAATTTTGACATCACCGGGAGGGCACAGAAAAGGGCTACCCGGGAATACAGGCACAAAGAGGATTTGGAAGATTACTAGGTCAACATCAAGGATGACCTTGATGCTAGGAAGAAGAGGTATTCCCGGCTGCCTGTAGAGGTCATTAGACAGTACAATGTGAAGCTGATTCCGGATCAGCTGGAAGATGATGGAAAACTGGTCCAGGACCACGTTTATGAGCCCATCAAGGACAAGTCAGTTGCAGATATTGATTGGAATGAGCCTGAGGTGACAGAGTTGGAAGGCTTGATGGCTCCAGTGCTGAGGTATACCTTTTCTTGGGTTAAGCATGAAGTCTGGGTGTTAGAAAGTGCCAAGGTTCCTTGTACCTTCGATTTGATGGGGAATCTCAATCCCATGTCCACTTCTGAAGAATCCGGGGAAGAGGACCCCAAAGGGAAAACAACCAAAGCCTCCCCCTTCAAAATTAAAGCCAGAGGTCTTAAAGGGACAGAACCGGCAACAAAAAGGAAGCCAATTGGTAAACGCAGGTGGAAGACCCTGACTATCAGCAAGTCCTTGGACGAGGAGGAGGCAGAAAAGGCTGAAGAGGAGGATGTTCCTCCACCGCCCAAGAAGACCAAAACTGCGAGGGTTGCCAAGAAGAAGGGCCAAACTACTTCGGAGGATGAACCTCCAGTTGTGGATTGTGGAAAGCTCTGGGGGCGAAAAGACCAGAGTATACACCAGAAGATCCAGAACTCCTTCCCCAAGGGATGCTGCACAGCTAAAGGATTCTTCCCCAGTATTGCCAGCCACTGAACAGGACAAGCCTGTCTCTCCTCCACAGAGTATATCAGAATCGGTAAATCCAGATGAGCAGGAAATCAGCGGAGAAGCGGAACCTTTCAAAGAAGGAGCGTTATTTAGTGAGGCCGCCGAACTTGAGGTGGAGACAGAAGAAAGGCGCACTTCTCCCTTGGTGCAATACGAGGACTCTCTGGAGAGTGAGAAAGGCCGCGGATCACCAGAACCGGAGGAAGGCCTACGTGCTCGGACTCCATCACCAGTGTTTCCAGAGTTGGGAATTGAGGAGGCTGTTCAGAGTGAGAAGACTCCCGAGGAGGAAGAGGATGACAAGGCCACAGCCGAGGAGGAGATTCAGGTGACGGCTGACGAAGGGGAGAAAGCCACAGAGGACCCGGGGAAAAATGACGTAGAAGGAATCCAGACAGACCCCGTAGCCCCGGACTGGTTAGAAAAAGAAATAGCAAGGAAGAAACAAGTGATAGTGGAAGACACTCCCCTTGACTGGGATGCAATGTTATCTCAAATCGGTAAGGGGAAGAAGAAGAAGGTTGCCAGGGTAATTTCCCGGGTAGAAAGGGATGAAGTGCACAACCGTGTAGTTCACATTGCCACTCCTGCTGCGGATAAAACAAGAGATGAGGTAACAGGCCAGGATTACAATGTCCAAACCATTAACCTTGGGCCGGCCTCCCTAGAGCAAGACATTGAAGAATTTGAAGGGTCAAGTGTTGTGATTGTGGATAGATTGAAAAAGGAGACCCGGTCAAAGCGAGAACTGAAAAGAGAGAATGAAGGGCTGAGGAAGAGTTTAGAAGAGGTCATGAAACCTCTACAGTCCCTCCATCCGTCCTCCTCTTCTACTCCCGGATTTATGCCGAAGGAAACAATTTCTGGCATAGAGAAGATGAAGGCCTCCACACAGGCTGCCACAGACTGGTTGAAGGATGTCCGGACGAAGGGAGATGATGCTATCAAGGAGATCCTATCTATTGGCAAGGATGCAGTCCAAGGAAAAGAGCTGATCGAAAGCATCCTTTCTCAGGATAAGAATGATGTCAACCTCCTGCTGCAGAAGACAAAGATTATTCTTGGGCATGGCAAGGAGCAGTTGGGCAGGGATGGAATTCTTCCCTTCGCTAGATTGGATGAACCATGGGAATGGTTTGAGGCATTACAGATCAGGCAGGGAGGCCTGAAAAAGATACAGAAACGAAGAAAAACCATTGATGCCGACCTTACTGCAATCTATGATGGTTGCATTGCATTTTTTGAAGTGATGACAGGGAGGAATAAGATGGCTCCTAAGTACCTAAGTTTAGATCAATTGAAGGAATGGTGGCATGAGGTTTATGCCCCGGATTCTGATGAGGTTGTCACTGGCCATATGCTTGATGATGCAGCTACATACTTGGCAGTGATAGATAGGTACCTGACCAGCAGAAAGGATTGGAAGAAAACCATTGAGCGGTCCAATGAAGGGATTGATTCGATTAAATGCCGGCTCAAAGTTTTTCCATTGCCACCCATTGCTGAGCTGGAGGGAGTTTTCTCGAAGGTCCAAGGGTCACCAGCGCGGAGGAAAGACAAAGGAAGCAGCGGTTAATGTTTATCTCAAGATTTGTGCTTCCCTATTATCATAGGGCATGCATTGGACTGGACTTCCTTGGAGACTGTGCGTTGGCCGACTTGGATGATGGCATTAAATGTGTGCCTTAGTTTGTTTCCTTGGCCGACCTGTTTTGGCGGGTTTTATTTTTTATGTAAAATGTTTGGCTGGGCCGACATGTTTTTAGGCGAATTTTGGTATAAGTTGGCATTTTGCCTCATTGGAAGGGTTCAGTTCAGAAAAATTGATATAGACATTAGCAAGACTGTAATAGAGATTAGCAGGAGCATTAGTTAGAGTTTTAGAATTTCTTGAAGCAAATATCATATTCAGAACAGTTGAATTGTTGCAGCATTTGGTGATTAATACAATTGAGGACATTGTGGTTTTCCTGGTGAAATCCTTTGTGTTATCTCATCTTGCATGGTTCTTTTGTTCTATCTTTTACATTGCTTGAAGATCTAGGGTTTGAAATTCGGAAATAAGTAGATTTAGCTGGATAAATGGTGTGTGTGATTTCATATTTGGAGTGTTTGTAGCTATCTTTGGTCTATACTCCCAGTGACTATCTGATTGTAGTAGGCTGGTGAAGTCAACCTGGACCGTATATTCAAATGTGCTTAAGTTCGGTTGTAGATGCAAGTCTATGATTTGAAAATCTGTATTCCTCAGAAGATTGCACTGTTCTTGTAAGATTGCTTTGTGGGTCGAACAGGAATTGGTTATTTGAGATAGGTCCATTCCAAATATTTGTCATTTGCATTGCTTGTCCTTGCAATAGTTTATATTTTATTACTTCCTTGCATCCCTACCTTTTGCAATTTCTTTATTATTTGGTTAGATTTAGGATTCAAGATCATCATATTGTTAAATCTGATAAATTGAGAGGGTTCAGTTTGCTTGTAGTAAGGTCCGATTGTGATTACCAGCAATTCCACATTTCATCTGAGTTGTTTAATTCATTGTTATGACCTAACACCCGAGAGACCTTGGGGTGATTTTCAACAATTTATTGTTGGAGATTATCTTTCAAGAGAGATAGAATATCATTTTCTGTCTGAGTTGTTGCTGTGCAGAAAACACCATCAACAAGCTGGAAGCAAGACTTAACGAGAGTGGAAACCCTAAATTTGCACATCTGAGTAGCCTATGGATTTCCAAAAATAGACTAAAACCAAACGAAGAGCGTATGGCCAAAATGGGGACATTACAGTCAAGGGAAAAGAGGAAGGAACTATGTGGTCAGTTGAAGTAAAAAGAAAGCAAAGGCCTAGAAGATGTTCATCTGAATCAAACCCTAAAAGAAATAACATAAGAGTGTGAAAAGCTTGCTAAGGACAATGCTTCCCTAAAGCTTGAAATGGAATATGTGGCGATGAATCTAACTAAAGAGATTGAAGAAAGAAAGAAGAATGAGGAGAATTTGCCCCAGTCCTTGAAAGAAAAATATGAAGAATGCAGTATAGTTAATAGTGGATTCATTCAGTTGGAGATTGAACTACAAAAATCCAGAAACAATGAACAAGAGCTTGAGAGACAGGTAGTTATTCTCAGAGATGAGCTTACTATTGCAAATGAGTTTAAGGAGAAGTTCAGGATCAATTTTACTAGGCTTGATGAGATAACTAAAGGTCAAAAGGATGCAAACGATAAGCGAGGTCTTGGCTATGTGAAGGATGAGAGCTTCAAATCTGAACAAAAGGACCCTGAAAAGAAAACTCAGAAGAACAAAGGTAGAAGATATCAGGTAAGGCAACCCAATGTTCAAAAATTTAATGGATATTGCTTTGTTTGTAATAAATTTGGACATATGGCTTCTCAGTGTAGAAGTAAGATAAACTTTGACACTCCATTTTCTAGTCAGTGTTTTAAATGCAAGAAGTATGGTCATAAGTCATTAGAATGCAAAAGTATGTATGTTAGTATAAGGAAAATTAAATGCTATACCTGTGGAAGATTTGGGCATGCTGCTAATCAATAGAGATCAAGAGGAAATATGTGGAATGGATGGTATAGATAGAAAAATCCAATATGATACAATTGTAACAAATTTGGTCACATTGCAAGATTCTACAGGAATAGAAACATGGATAAGAGAGGTCCGGTTTATCAAGGCAAAAATTCATAGAAAGGTGATAAGGGAAAATGAAAAGCATTTGTGGAAGAGATAAGAGATCAGATGAAGAAAACGTGGGTAAAGAAGAGTGGATCTAATGAAGGTAATAAGACTGTACTGGAAGCTCCCTTTAGTAATTCATCCGGGAATTGATTCTAGGCCATTGGCCTTGGGGGATTTTTCATGAAAATATTTTGTCCCCCTATGTGTAGTTGGTATGGGATCGTAGGAAGTTTTAAGTAGGTGTATTATTCATCCTCAAATGTATTGGTGATCACTTCTTGAAGGTCTGTAGATGGATTCTTCTTAGATTGCTGTCTAAAAATGCAGAGTAACTAGAACTCCTAGGGAAAAACATTTAATGTGACAAGGAAGTTAGGTGTGCAAAGTTATAAAAGGCCATTTGGAACCCTCATTTGTCACTGTGTGTCGAAGGAGAATAGTTGGAGACCCTTTTTCAACAAAATTTTGAAGGAGTGAAAATCAATTTAGCAGTGAATTCTCTAGGTATTTCAGTTGCTTGTCAATTTCATACTTATTCGGTGATCGGTAGAACCCCGTTTGGTATGTAAATGAAGCAAATAAAAGGAATAGTAACTCTGGATGAATATAGTATTTGAAAGGTCAGGAATGTAAGAAATTTGTTGTCTGTCATCGAATTAAAGAAGCTTGGAGGAGTGAAACATAAGAACTTGGACATCTGGAATGAATTTCCTCATTTTGTCAATGCAGAGGTAGTTTAGTTTATCTTGAATAGATTGGATGGTGATATCATTACTCTAGATAAAACCTATCAAATTTCTATGGATGCAATCAGAAATCTAATAGGATTATGCAATGTTGGTGTTGTTCCAGAAAAGAAGTCGATTCGGAATGTCAAAGTTGAAGCCCTAACTGAAATAATAGGAGATTAGAGGGCTTTGGTAATCTCAACAATCAAAGATCCATTAACGAGGTATATTGCACATGGAATTTCATAAAAAAATCTCTTCATAAATAAAGAAGGATCAACCTCGGTAGGCGTAGTGTATATCGCTCACAAGATGATAATAGAAAATGAAGACTTTGTTCTATGTGGATTATTGAAGGATCAATTGATGGAGAATGTGCAATTGACGAAGGATATAGATTACTCTTTTAGGTTTGGTACCCTAGCTATATGCATTATGATGTATTTCCCGAATTACTTGGCTCAGAATGACAATGTGGTATGGAAGGAAAATATGTCAGTTTGCAAGCAAATTTTTGAGCATTTCAACACTTTTGAAAATGGTGAACAAGCTTATGAAAGCTTCTTTAGGAACTTGTTAGGAAATTTTGGTGTAAGTAATATTCCTCTCCTAGTAAAAGTATTTCAAGTTGGATCATCCTCCGGTAAGGCGGAGAAAAAGGAGAAGAGAGAAAGAGAGTTGGTTGGTGACACTCTTCCGGCACCTAGGTCAACAAAAGTTGAGGGAAAAGGTAAAGAGTAGATGGTTGTGGATATAGTGGATGAAGATTTTGAGGAATATACACCAAGAGATGAACCAAACTAGTTGAACTAGATGTGATAATAGTAGAAGAAAGTGATGAAGAAGGTGCTTTACTTAAAGCAAAGATATTGCAGATTATTCAGGAAGAAGATGGAATGTAAAAGATAACTGACATATGGATAAATGGGCCATCATATGAACAAGACTTCATTGAGGAAACTCTAGGAAGATATTTTATTAATAACAACATTGAACTAGAGAGTCTATAGAATGTACTTCCAGAAGAATTGATTGAATGTATTAGGAAGGCTATGGAATTTGTGCCTCTAGACATAAAAGAGGATGAAATAATCTCACATCTGAAGATGCAGTTTAGGCTATATCTTTCCAAACTAAAAAAGAAAATGAATGTGTTAAGACAGTGCACTGACTCAGCAAGTAAGACCTATAATTAATATCTTAGGTGGCCTCATGTGGTTGGAAAATACAAGGACAAGTTGGAACAAATTGAGAATGAGCTTGTTAGAATCAAACATGACTATAGTATGTTTTAGGACAAGGATGGGGTAGTTAAGAAGAAGATTCATGATTTGTAGATTGAGCATGCAAAGGTTCACTTTGCTAGAAACACTCTTATGGATACTTTCTGGAAAGTGAAGGGTCATACTGAATGCAGATTAGAGAAAATGATTGAAGTTCTAAAGAAAGGAGAAAAGCTGGAGGAGGCCATTACCATTCATGAATCCCTTGTCTAGGACATCAAAAAATAATAGTATAATAATAGCTACTGGGATTGCAGTGGACTCTTGGAAGAAAATTCTTTTGGAGATGAAAGATAAGTATAAAATAATTTTCTGAATTCAGCAACAATTGCAACTTTTTTTGATAAATTGGGGAGAGAAAGCAGTAAGAAAGAGTGTAGTAAAAATATTAAAGGGGAAGAGAAAGTAGTGGAAATTTTTGTCATTGATGTTAAAGGGAAAGAGAATGCAGTGAAAAATTCCTTGACATCCAAAGGGGGAGTAGTGTTTTGTTGTGTTTTGAAGCTTTGAGTTTTGACACTTAGTCATTTTTCACTAAGTGTTGCCATCAATGCCAAAGGGGGAGATTGTTGGCATATGGCTTTGGGAGATTTTTTTTGGTTGCTAGTGTTGTCATTGATGGCAATTGGAGTTAGTAGTGTGGTCTGCAGTTTAGAATTAGCTCATACCGACAGGAAAAGTAGAAGATTGTATTCTACCGACAAAAAGCATGAAGAACAAAGTATTTGGTTGATAAGTTGGTTTGAATACTTCACTGGATCATTATTTTGTTGTGTGGATCCCCAGGGAAGCTTGTCAAACATGTATGTTACTTGATTGGTAAGTTTTGTAATGTTGCATTGATCAATGTATGAGTTTGGAGATTCGGTAGAATGACTTATTGTTTATTTTCTCATTATGGCCGAGTTGTTGTGTATAGCATGTTGCGAATGTATGAGGAATAGTTGTTTAACTATTTCATGTGGTGGGAATTTTGATTTGGGTCCCTACTATAGTCTAGCTGACTTGTGTGGGTATGCATTAATTCTAATTGGGGATTTGAGCTAACATGTGGAAGAATATTATATTTTTTTTGAAGCCGACATATAGTAATAAAATCTTGTTAGCGGATATATATGTGAGATCGGTAAATCATTTTTGGGGTGTGGATCAAGAAGTGAGAAGGTGTGAGAGAAAAAGTGCAAAGTAGCTATTTGAACTCATATTAGAAGTGAATTTTGTTTGTGCAACATAAGGGTTTTCATGTAGAAAAGCAAAGTAGAGCAGAGCAGAAGTGTGAATTGGACAAAAGGTCCAGAATCTATTTTATGTGCCTCATTGGAACTGAATCTAGGCATTTTTAGATGCTATATTCTCAGTTCAACATTTTTTTGTAATCTCAAATATTTTGTAAGGCAGTGAGCCTTCCCTATTTTGAGTAGTGAGCTCTAGGTAGTGTGCCTGAATGCAAGTACATTCCCTTTTGATCATACTTTTAACAGAGTATACTTTGTGGATTAATCTCCATCATGGTTTTCCCCTTAATAGGGTTTCCACGTAAAATTTTTGGTGTTATGGTGTTCACATTGTCTATTTAATGAGTTTGCATGTTTCCTTTTGTTCATATGTTGTGAATGTTATTAAAGGTTAAATATTGTTGTTGATAGATTAATATTTGATTTGAAATTCAATTATTGTGGAACATTGATTCACCCCCCCTCTCAGTGTTCCTAGTGTCCAATATTTTTGTGTGTTGGTGGAGGATATTCTATCTAGGAAACTAGCGTGGAACACAAATGACTATACAATGCACTGCCATGCTGACATGATTCCCACCTCTAGAATCCATAGAGGCATTACACTCCTCCATTGGATGCAAAGTGTAACATTTCTTGCCCTTCAAATTGACTTTAAACAACTCTTTTGCCTCTATTTTCACCTTTCAAATGTCTATCTCATCCATTATGTTGTGCTTCTTGATCATCTACACACTTTGGCAACTCTCTTCATTCTCTCCACTTTTTTTCATCATTTTCAAGCTCCACCACCTGCATTGAAGCTGAAATTTAGTGTTTCGTTGGTTCACTATCTTCGTTGTTGTGGCAACATTGGTCTTTGAAGGCTTTCACACTCGCTCCTTCCTCCATTTTCCTTGAGAGCACTTGGTTGAGAAGGTGATATACTTCCATTTCCCATTCACTTTGCATTATCATATTGATATTGTAGAATATTATGTTTGCTTATTGCTTGGTGTCTCTATTTCTATGTACTCTCCTTTATCATATTTCTTCAATCATTGTTATCTAGTTGTCTATAGAGGTTGAAACACGAAAGAAGGGGACTAACTAAGGGAATCCTCTTAACATAGCCCCAACATTTTCCCATCTTCTATGTGTAAGTTTTCCTTGAGGTGAATATCTTGAAAATATCAAATCATGGGTAGGAAGGTACACTTTCCTCACCCTTCTTTTTCAATTTGTAGAATAGGTTAAGTTAAAGTATTCTTTTTATTTTTTCATTATGTTATTTTCTATTTTTGTTATTGTAGTAAACTTCATCAGTTAGGTCATTAGCTATTTTATGTGATTTCAAATTATACCTTGCACTTTATGTCTGTACAGATGCCAGTGCACCATTAAGATGACAACATTCCATGTTGGAGTCCATGTCCCATACTGTAGTCCTTTGGCAGTAAGTTTTCTAAGTTATAGCCTAGACTTTGAAATCTGCTCATGTAACTCCCTGAAACATTTGGGCTTGTAGAAGGACAACAACAAATAGGTTTTCTCTTCATTTTTAGCCTTTAAAATTTAAACTCTTATGAAACATTCTATTAGCTTGAGGTAGATCAAGGCAACCTATTTTTCTAAACTCTCTCATGACCTAGAGTCTTGAGCAATCAGTCTCCCTACTCTACACTACCAAATCATGGGATTGGAATGAAATTATAAATATTTAGAAATAAAAGCATGAATAACAAAAACTAAGGTACATGACAAGAAAACTAAAAATATTTGAGTCAACAAATTAAAGAGACCTCAATACAGGAGGTTATCTTAATATAAGGCATCATTTCCAAAATAACAAGAAATAACACAAAAGAATTCTTAAATGAAGAGAATAATGTAAGGATTGATTTATAAATTCAAGGAAGGAATGCATCCAAAAGATAGGGAAGCAACCAATATCGACAAGACTACATGATAGGCACTAGCTTATTATGTCGCTAGGGGTCATGCAAATAATAATGATTAAAAAGATAGATAATAGGCTAGCTAGTTATGTTATGCTAAGTGATCATAGACTAGTAGAACCAACCCCATTGTGGAGGAAAGCCACTACCCAATCAGGTGGTAGAACCAACCTTGCTATGGAGGAAAGTTGCTATTGATGCATGATAAAAACCTACCTCACTATGGAGGAAAACCCCTATCACGATTAAAAGATGCTAGATGAGATCAAATAAGTGTGATAATAGATGAGATTGATAAAATGAAAAGAAAGAGATAATTACCAATAGCTATGGCCCCCTTCTTGAGATGATAGATATGACAAGATGATGTGCAAGAGGATTCTTTGTTGTTGCAAGTATCCAATATGCGAGAGAATTTTAATAGAGTTTTGCTAAGAGTGAGAAGTAGGGAGGAAATCCTTAAGAGGGATGTTCACCCCCAAAACAAGTTGTCCTTGCCTCTAGTGTACAATTAAGGATAACTGTGATAGATACTATTGTGTTACTACCACAAAGAAATTATGGTTGCACGTAATAGTGTACCATCATGTGCGGAAATGAGCAAAAAAATCTATGAATGCCACATAGTAGGTAGTGACACATTAGATGGGATTTCTAAGAACCTCATGAGAAGATGTTGATAAGATAGAATGAATAGGATAGAGGTAAACATTGATATCACTTGTTATGTGAAGAAGAGATAGGTGTACACCAATAAATGAAGGCTTGATGACACCAAAGTTAAGAAGTTGTATTTTATTCCTTAAGGCCTTACATTTACTAGCGGAATGGCCAGGCACTTGATGGTACATACATAAAGAATGTTTTGATTTATATTATGTGTGAGACCTTATGTGTAGGAGGAGGAAGATTAATCAAGTGGTCTTTGAGAAGTCTCAACAAAATATTCTCTTGTTCAGATAAAGGGTGAGGAGCTTGAAGCAACCCTTTCTCTTGTGAAGAAATT
>VDFB02063402.1:0-18777 GCA_007258455.2 Sequoia sempervirens | reverse complement strand
TCCTCTTCTTTTCTCATAATTGTGTATGGGTGGTTATGCATTTTTGAGTATCTCTCAAAGGAGAACATTGGCTGAATACGAAGGTTGTTCAACGATTTCACTCTGGATATAGCTGTAAATGTAAGTCCTTGGTGTTTTATTTTTCCAATGTCGATAGTTGCACTGGATAGCGTTAGGCCTTGGGATTTGTGTATGGTAATAGCCCATGCCATTGTGAGTGGAATTTTCCTACGGCTGCCCAATGATACAGGTACTATTGGTAAACTTTTGGGGTCCTTTTCATTCCATGTTGGCCCACTATAATGATCGATCCTTGCCACTACATAAAGTGGAACATCTGGTGGTCTGGAACCAAGGCTGTAAACTATCTCAACAACTTCACCTAGAGCTCCATTTACAAGGCCTGCATGTGTCCATATGTTGGTTGTCAGCATGATGCGTTGCCCTCTACAAAGCAATACATGCTTTTCAAGCTATTCATCAGTAGTTGCATTATCTGCTTCAGTCCTGTTGGTAGTTGCAGCACTTATTGCAATTGGACGGTTTAACAATTTTAACATTCTTCTATTGTGAAGTCGAACTAAATCATTGGTAGCAAATAAGTGCATTGAATTGTCGAACATTTCTTTTTCGGTAGAGGTGAGATGCTTGTCTGTGCGTGTTTGTAAAAGTTCCCAATCCTCTTGTGATGCTTTTGCATTGCGTATGTTTTGCAATAGTTGATGGAATTTCCATTGTTTTGGAGTCTCGCCTTGTTGACGGAAGACTGTGTCTAAGGTGACAATGGTCGTGAACAGGTCCCATAGTGTTTTTGCATTTGAGTGTGATGTGTAAATAGGCTTGTCCATTACAGGCGGGAGCTGTGCAAGGTCACCAATCAGGATTATTGACACCCCACCGAAATAAAGATGTTGTCGATGCGGGAAGGCCTCACGTAGTCTTGCATCTATCTTCAGTAGCAACTTTGGTCCTATGAAGCTCATCTCTTCCTGAAATGTTATTAATGATTGTCCTTGCAGTGGGTGCATTTCTTTGACAGGAATTCGAAGCATTGAATGTATAGTCGATGCATGTATATTAAATGCAGCAACCCCTATAGGAGCCAATGTGAGTAGTTGGCTTTGTTGGTGCAGATTGTAACTATCAAGTGCTTTTCTTATGCAAGCAATCAAGTATGATTTCCCTGTACCTGCTGTCCCTTGAATAATCATGTGCAATGGTTTATTTGAGTGATGCTTGCTATGGTTGATAATATGTGTGAGTGCTAGTTTTTGTTTGGAAGATAATGTATAGTCTGGGACAACATACTTACTTGGAGCATGCCTTTCATGGCTACATGTTTTTTTCATGTTTATGAATTGTGTGGCGATTTCGTGAAGTTCCTGGGGCACTGCAAGTTGTTCCCATTTATAGCTGCTATCAAACTCACGCCTGCCAAGCAGGTCAAGCTCATGTACGTTGATATTGTTTGAGGGGCCCATTTGCGAAAATAATTCCCATTCATTCATTTCAAGTATGCCCCTTGTGTCCACCTCAATTTCGCTATCTGATTCTGCATCGCTGGTGTTTTCGTCTGAGGGGGCGGTGCGGGGGACATGCCATACATCATATTTGGATGCATTCATTTGCTTCCAATTTGCAAGTATTGTATCCTTAGTTATCCCTATGTCAATTTCAAAGCTTCGGAAGTGCTTGTACAGTAGAAGCTCACTCCAACAAAATGTTTCAAACTGGTCTGAGTCCTCGTTTGGGATGGTGTAGAACTTTGGGAAAACATTGACAATCGCTTTGACCTTTCTTTCTTTCCACTTGCATCCCTTGCGACTCGCAGAGTACGTGAAAGACTGTGCAGATTCAAGTAGCGTTGTTGTTTCCAAATCTAGAGGTCGATTAATGTATGAATGAAGGTAGCTAGGCTATAGATGGCTTTCATGTGGTCCTCTTGCTATTCGATGGAACATTTTTTGGCCAACATTCAAAGACGTAAACGGCCGATTACAAACAATAAGCGGAAGTTTTTGAAGCATATGGCATGTTTCTTGTGCTCCAATATCACGCTCTGCCACGATTTCTACCATGAACTTTCGGTATGCTGCAAGGGCCGGGACATCTATTTTTTGGGTTGCAGATATTCGTGCTAGCATATCAGTACAAGTCTCAGATGCTCTCTCTGCTTTTGATGCATATTTGGCAATGTATTTCAAAACAATTGCTCGTGAAATGACAGGCTGACAATCTATGTTGGCTCTCCATATTGAAATCATTTCTGGATTGTGTATGTTTAGCCTATCATCATTCCATGCAGGTTCATATTGTTTCGTCCCACAATTGTCACATGATAGTGTAGATATAAGTTTCTCTTTCCATGGAGCTTTGTATCGACACTCTAGTTTTTTCCCTTTCTTTCGCAAGCATGTCCCCTCTCTACATTTTGTGTGCCTCTGGACACGATTGATGATCTCTTTGTAGTCATGAGAGGGGTCTGTAGCAAATATACCTGTTGTGTCGAGTAGGCAAGGATCATCTTGGAAAGATCAGAAAATCAAGTTGTCTCTTGCTGATGCAGAACGGGGGTTCCAAGCACTGACATACTTGTCAAAGAATTTCCTTGCCTGTTCAACAGCAACACTATCATCCCAATCAAGTATATCCATGTTTGGTGCATCATGGAGCCAAAGGAAACCATGTACATGTGCGGTGCTGCGGTGCTGCCACTCATACCTGTACCAGTAATCTTTTGCGTTGAGGAGTTTCTCAATAACCTCTTCACGAAACATTGTGAATCGTTGATGCAAGTATAATGATGTGGTGTGGGGGTTGTTGACTACATTTTCTAAACGCTGTTTATTTGTTTGCATTCCTACCGGTACACCATCTGAGATCAAACATTGCAGGTCCGGCCACTTTGTGTCAGCTGCACTTAATGTGAAGAATAGAGTGGGAGACCCTATTTGGCTGATCATATTTGTTAGCTCAGCACGACACTTGTTCCAATATGGTCTTGTACCCCGCATTGAAGAGCCAAAGTGCATGAGCTCTTGAGCTAATTGTGTGTCAGGTAAGTTTTTCAAGTGTGCTCGGAGGTCCTCAATAGTGGTTGGCATGTTTTCTTCTGCATTTTTTTTAATGAAAACTGCAGCAAGCCCCTGGCTACGATGCACATCATAAGATTAAGCATGAAATATCAGAACCTTGGATGCCTTCCAAATCTATGGTCATGAAATCTCATTAAGTGGAGTGCATACTCATGCATGTGTACTTCCCTAATTCGTGGTTGCATTTGTAGTGCAACTCCAGTTGGAAAGAGTGTTGGAAATGCCATATCAAGCAACCCCTCAGTATTGTATTCATTTATTGGCGATGAGTTTATTTCAGGCCAGTCTATAATGTTGTTAGTGTTGTCGTCAAGGTCTAATGTTTTCTTAATAATTTCTAACTCACAGCATCTATTTGGAAGTCTAGCCATAAATGACGATGTGTGTACTGTGCTGCGTTCAATATCATCCCCATCAGAGTCAATTTCATTATTTTGAACCACCATGTCTTCATTGGTTTCAACGGTGTGTAGCATATTCATTATGTTTGTTCTTGCTTCAGGAAATTGCTCTAAGTGCTCAAAATTAATTGCAACATCATGATAGTACGGGTCATATTTGACTTTGTATTGCAACGCATCTCTGATATGACTTCTACTGACATAACAATCATAATAATGACCTTCTACATGTAATCTTCGAACTATGAGAACATCCAACTCTTGTATTCTTCGTGGAAGAACTTTTGAAATGTCGGTGATATCTTGTGGGAAGCTGATCGTGTGGCCACTATATCTATACTGCCCTCCAAGAGTGTGGGTGACTTGTAGTACTGGGCTGACTCTGGCAATGAGCATTTCCTCCACTTGGGTGAGTCTTTTCAAAACAAATGGTTGCTCTCCTGGGTCCATGTTGTTGAGTGCAGAGAACCGATGGATGCCTCTCTCAGCGAAACATCTTTTACAAGTTGCATTAGAACCTGATGAGTGGACAAGCATGCCTGGGTAACATTCCTTGCATACAATGCATGTTTTTCGGTTGGACAGTGCATCTATTCTCTGACGAAATTTTTTCATTGCCATCATGAAGTTATCATTGTCGTTGCATATTGTTCCATGTTGATGTAGGCATGTTTGTTTCTGTAAAGAGCTATTGTGCTTTTCTGCATTTATTTCCTCTCTATGACGCTTATAGTAAGCTCGACTTCTCTCACAGTCTTGCATTCTTCGGGCTTCTGTTTGTTGGGGGCTATTCTGACTCTCATGCAATCTTTTTTGTCGCCTTCGAGTAGCTATCTCTTCTCTATGGCGAGCATAGTAGGCCCGATTTCTTTCTCGTTTTTTTGTCTTCTTACCTCCTTATTATATGGGTCACTTGCATTGTTCCCTGTTGAGGAGTCTGCCATATGCGGGTCTGGACATAGCAGGGTAGATCAGGAATACGAGCATAGCAAAAAAAGATGAAACCAAAATGCTTGCATAGCCAAAATGTAGATGAAAATGTAAAGATACTCCTCATTGGTTCACGAATGCATGTTGCAATACGAGAACGAACAAAATTTGGAGGTAGTAGACAAAGGTGCATCTGTAAGCTTGTAAATGAACATGGGCATTTTTTTTTTAAATAAAGGAAAACAATATTTTTACATATTTGTATCCATTTAAAGGCATTAACATGGTAGTTTTTTTGATAAAAAATAAATTGACATAGTTCTTTACAACATGAGTTTTTTTTTTCGAAGCATACCATCCATAGTCATACTACACTTGTAAAGAGAGTGTGGCAACTATATTAGGCTATGTAGTATGGCTATAGTGATCCTTAGAGTTGCACAACCAGCTCTGGTACAACATCGGGTTCAATGGGGGGAGAAGCCTTTACATTGCACATTTCTTGGATATTTTTAAGCAAAAAGCTATTCTCTTCAATGTAATCTAGTTGTTCGACCCTGGCAATGGTTGCTTTTAAGCGTTCCTCTGCATTGTACATTTCAAGGTTACAACGTAGTGTGAATACATAATGTTTGTTCAAGACACTCTTAATCACCTCCTCCACATTTCTATCAGCAGCTTGATCAAATTGTAGATTGTAGAGTTTGTCTGTAGGCATGCCCATGAGTTGTGTCGCCCCTTCGTCGAATGTGATTGCCCATATTATATTTGTGTGGTCCTGCAACTTGACTTGAAGTATATATCTATAGTCACAGGTGTCAATTATTGCATTACATTTTCCACAAAACCACTTTCCATCATTTGTCTGTGATAGTCTTTTCTTACAAGGCTTGTTACTTGAGCGGGAAGGGCATGTTGGATAACAGAATGAGTCAGTTTTTATGAATCGTGTTGTTGCCACCAACATGCACTGTAGAGGGTGTGTTGCATTTCGAGCCTCTTCACGAATGGCATTGATCGTAAGCCTTCTAGTAGGTGGGGGCATGTGAAAGGAGCTAGTAGACAAAGCCTGAATTGTACTGTCTTTTTCTTTGAACCATGTTTTAATCCGTTCTGACTCTTCTATTTGAGGGTCTATCGATAGTCTTGTAGTGGATGAGGTGCTGATCACCTTTCCATTGAATTCGGACACATGACCATTCCTAATTGCGAGAACTGGAGATTCACGCATGAGGTATTTCTCTTGCAGCTGTGCACCCTCCTTTTCGGCGGACGAGCCCCATAAAGTAACATTTATATTTGTGTTGGACATGTCAATAATTGTTAAAGTCCGTCGTGTGACCTCTGTCCCATCTCTTCTCCTGATGGTGGTGCATGGATGTACACAAGTGACAATTCCAATTGCATCAACATTCGAACCGTTGCTTTTGCTCATCAATGCATTGAGGGGTGTGAAAGAGAATTGCTCTTTAGGGATGGAATCATCATCTTCATAGAGGGAAACCCTTGAGTCAGGGTTAAGAGAAATTTCCAACCCACTATTAAGCTTGTTATAGACTCTATTAGCAGGTCGAACCGTGCCTCCAGACAATGTGTATGTAGCTCCTGCGATAATTTTATCACAATGGGTGTGAGCTGCTTCATTGAAGCATGTCACACGTGTCTCTGTTCCTTCACAATCTATGATATCAAAGGTGAAGATATGGCCACTTCCTTTCTGTGTGGTGTAGCTACGTATTTCAGATTTCACAGTTACACGACCTTTAACAGTCCACCTTGGCTGAAATGGATTCAAGTTTTTGATAGGCGTTATTGTCAATGGTGCCTCCTTCGGCAGGGTCGGGTTGACACCAAATAGGAGACGTCGAGGAGGCAGTCTTTCAGGAAGGCAAGGGTTTTTTGAAGATGTGGCCAAGCCAGAGGATTCTCCTGTTGAGCGCCCAAGTTGTTGAAGGTCTTCTGTGCATAGGAAAACTGGCTCCCCAACAATAGCATGTGTTGTGTGCACAATTTCAAGGTCGACAATAACAATCCACCTTAATATTTAAAGCAAGACAAAGTATAAGTAACAAAATCTAAGAGGAGAGTAGGTCTCACTTATTCTTGTGCGATATAGAAATTAGTTCATAAACATACCGTGTGCTACCTGTTTGAGGACAACTGTATCTTTTCAACTGCACGATGGAGCTAGGTGCAAGCACATTGGATTCTATGAAGGAGTTGTACTTAGTTGGTAAGGATGCTTTGTGCTTGTGCACACCATCAGAGATTTCCAACCTATATCGATTGATGTGTGTATATTCGAAGCCAAAACTTGAGATAGCTATGACTTGGACATGAGGTTCCAAAGCGACATTTCCTCCATGCATCAATCTAATTGCATCTGGAGTCAATAAGCTTGCCATGGTGCAAGGCAAGGAGAGGATCCTGCAGAAATGTATTGGATGTAAGCCGATTGTGTGAAGAAGTCAATAGAACAACCCTTCCAGCAAACTACATCAACTTATTGGTAGATAAAGTCGAGCAGTCAAAAAAAGATTCAAGGAACTAAATTGAAACGGGTGCAAGTAGCAACACAGCTAGGGGAAAGTCAGTTATGCACATTTTTTTTATAAACATCTACCTCATTATGTGGAGCAAGGAAAGGGAAAATAGACACTCTCTATGCAATTTACCATCAGCTATACTAATTTTTAGTCAGTTGCATACATGGAATATGTATAGTTTTGATTGCAATAGCTCAAAGATGCATCTGCATAGTTTAATTAGAATAGATTGAAGGTACATGAAGCCAAGAAGACAAAAAATTAATGTGTAGAAACATCGAGTCAATTGCTATATTGGTAGATGCATATGTACAATGGAAAGGACCAAAGGAAAAAGTAGTAGAGTGGGGGGGGAAGGAGTTGTACATTCTTTCCACTGCATAGTAGATTTTCCAACACCAGATATAAGGTTTAACTACTTTGTTGTGCTAGGAAAAAAGAAGGGGTTAGATGATTAGCAGCCATTGTATACATTATATATCGAGAGGAAAGCCATGCTGCCCATCTTTACAAAAAATCATAAGTCGATGTTGTCGTGTTGTGTCAAAAGCAAAACCATTATCCCCAACACCTCAAAAAAAACAAGTAGCTATCTTAAGCAAGCTATTTACAATCTACTTTATGTCTGCTAGGAGTTTTAGAAAGTCTTCCTTAATCCTAGTACCATTTCCCATTCCATACAATGCATCATACTTCATTGCTCGAAGGAAGTCGCAGTACGCATCAAGAACAAAATAAGTTGTATGGAATTTTTGGACTGCCTGTTGCACCATCTCGATGTCATGGTTTTCCACTTGGAAGGGTTCTTTGCATGTCTTCTTAGCATCTTCAATAGTGTCTTCACAACCTCTCACAATGTTCTCTGCGAGGACTGCAACGTTGCTTTGGTACACGCCAGGCCAAATAACAGAAGAAGAGTCTGAAGGTGAGGGAGGACCAGCATTAGCTTTTGATCCTGTAATGTCTCCCTCAGACGAGCTGCTAGATATCGTGATAATGTCTGCTGGTGGGTGAAAGTTTGCCATCACCTGGGGAGTTTCGTAAGAGGAACATCTTTAAGTAGTTGATAACAATAAAAGTTGCATGTGTGTGATTTGTAAAAGGACATTTGGAAATGGGGTGGGAACATGACAACCATAGTAGAAACAAAATCTTCATCGAGAAATGCTTTGAAAATGAAATAATGATTCTCTTTATGAGCATGCTTGGAATCAATGAAGGGAGATATTTTATTAGTTCAATCAAGTCATATATTTGTAATTAGATGAACAAATAAGAATTAGCATTTTTAAACAGAAATAAAATTATTCTATCTAAGGAACAGACTAAAAGTTAAACAACATTTTAAAAAAAATAGCATATAGCAATATAGAAACATACAAATTCCCTTATATGCATAACCAAGTTCAACAAATATAAATATAGATTAAAAGTAAATTCAAAATCCATATATATAACTATTATAAATTCATACACAATAATTTTTTTTTTTGTTAAAACCTAGAGGATATAAAGTGATGTAATTTATGGGAGAAGAATTGGCTACCCAATAATTGAACATGTGAAAAGTTTATGAGCATCGTTCATTTACCTAATTTTTCCACACATATCTAAACACCATGAATAACAATATACTACTTAGGAAATTAGTAATCCATCAAGTAAATATTTGACAAAAAACCATGAGCCAACCTGTCGGTATACGACAAGTACTCCTACGAAGGTACTTCGTTGGGGAGAAAACAATAAGGGAAAGTACTCTACCCAGGGCAAGGAATTCAATCTTCACAATAGAGAATATTAGAGGAGGCCCCTTTGCTTAACATTTGTAAGGCACCAACCAAGTGACCATAAAACATATATTTATAACCAACTACACTATTTCCCATAATACTATTTACCTGAAGCCATCAAATAATAACCATTAAACCAAGCAATGCACTAATATGGGAAAAAGTGATGCAAAAATGATTAAAATGATCTTACATGTTTGATGGTTCTAAAAGAGGTGGAAAAGAAGTTAAACCATCTTACAATGTACTTCTATTTTAGTTTGCCATCACCTGGGGAGTTTCGTAAGAGGAACATCTTTTAGTATTTGATAGCAATAAAAGTTGCATGTGTGTGATTTGTAAAAGGACATTTGGAAATGGGGTGCGAACATGAAAACCATAATAGAAACAAGATCTTCATCGAGAAATGCTTAGAAAATGAAATAATGATGCTCTTTATGAGCATGCTTGGAATTGACGAAGGGAGTTATTTTATTAGTTCACTTAGTCATATATTTGTAGTTAGATCAACAAATAAAAATTAGCATTTTTAAAAAAAGGGGAAAAAATATTCTATCTAAGGAATGGATTTAAAGTTAAACTACATTTTTTTAAAAATAGCATACAGCAATAAAGAAACATACACATTCCCTTATATGCATAATCAAGTTCACCAAATATTAACCCTAAACTTGACAACAAACCTAAATGTAAACCTAATCCTAATGCTAACCCTAACCCTAAGTTTGATGCTAGTAACCCCAATTATTACCCCAACCCTAACTATATCTATTAACCCTAAACTTGACAGCAAACCTAAATGTAACCCTAATCCTAATGCTAACCCTAACCCTAAGTTTGATGCTCTCTCTCTATATATATATATATATATACATGCTAGAGATATAGTTAGGGTTAGGGTAAAGAGATATATCTTTGAATTATGTATTTGATTTTTTGATTTTTTTTCTTAGATCATAATCCACCAAATAACAATAACAGTATTTATTGATAGTAATGTTATTAGTATACCACCAATTAACAACAATGTTTTTTATTTATGAAATAATATTACTAAATATAATGTGTACCATTAATTGTATCCCATTACTATACTACCCTTTTTTTGTTTGTATTAATTACAAATTTCACCACTATAATTATTATTAATTCTTTCTACGATAGTACGAATATTTTACTCAAAAGTCAAATATTCCTTAATACCAAGATTTCACATTTTATTTTATTTTATTTTTATACATGGGGTAAAACCCCTTGAGTATTCACATTTCCAACGTACAGTAATAGTATTTTTTTCTTTACCTCAGTCTAAACATAAATAATATTATCCCAAACATATAACTCTTTGAAAATGGCCACCATATACTCTTTAAAATAGCCAATTTAATCACTGGTAATATTATTAATTATCTCACCAAACAGTATAGCTAAATCATTAAGCTTATACTTATGCTAATGTTTAAACTGAGTTTAATGTCAATTTAGCTTACTAAAATTACTTCTATCTATATAAAAAAAAGGTTGGCAGTTTTAGGTTATTTGAATGTTTTTTGAAAGATTTTTTAGTTGGAGCCTATCAATCAACACAGAAGTCCTCTTAATTGATATTTATAATAAACGCAATTTGGAATTGGCTATCAATCCCAAACTCCCATTTAGCTTATTAACTTATTCCTAGCTGTGTGATTTAGGGGACCATTTTTTTACTCTAGAACTATTCATTTACAAACCCGACAATTTTTTATTTTTTTCACAACATACATTAGCAACCTAACACTTTCGCAGCGGCCCACCATTATACAACACAACTCCTAAGCCTATCACTATATTGGTAATAATACATTTGAATGAGGTACAACTCAAGGTTTAATTAGCGATGGGTTCATGTTGGGTGACTCCTTATAGACGAGTTTCTTGGAGGGTAAAAATCAAATTCCTTCCAACGACTTAAATGTCTAAGTTTGGACAATTTAGTTTACTACAAGAATGGTTGACTCTAAAATAGTTATTTTAATATTCGCGTTGGGGGGGGGGGCAACTTAAGAATCTCTACATCCAAAATACTTAGATGTAACTGACTTGTTCTTTTTGAGTGCAACTTATTATTAAATCTTTCAAATCTAGCGTGAGCCCCAAATAACATTTATTAATTGAATAATTTAGGCTTTGCATATAAGGCATTGCATAATGGGCTAGGTAGATTAAATAATTATTCTAGGCTGGGTTTCTACCCAACAACATGGTGATGATTTAATATAAAGTGTTTTGCTAGAGGCTACTAAACCATATTTAAAAAAATCATGTAAAATAACTATTTCACAAAACATTACTTTATAGGGTATGTGCAAACTAACTGAGCAATGAGTCCAAAAAGTTGGATAAGGTAATTAGCTTAAATTCGACAAAGCTATTATAGTTAAGAGGGTTGAGAATATGCAATATCCATATTTTACAAAAGGGCAAGAAAAATACAACTAACAATTATTAATCCTCTCTTTACAATGACAATGTTAATATCTTAATACTTCTCTTTATAATAATATTTCCTTAATATTAACAATGTTAAACTCAAAATAAAATATCTCTTTCCTATATACAATGTATTTATTTATTTAACTAACTACTTATTCATCCCCTTTATATATATATATATATATATATATATATATATATATATATATATATATATATATAATTACATCAATGATGAATACTATAATTAATTAATAACAGTATTTACTTCTATCTTTTAAATTTATTTACTATAGAATGGGAAATTTCCTTTCTTTTAAAGAAAATTCGATTCTACCTAATTCTTTACCCTTTCTTTCAAAAAACAAAATTAATCCTTTTTAGTTTAGATACTTCCCTTCTTCACGGGATGCGGGAACATATCCTTCTTTTATTTATTGTTGTCATTATTTAAATGACTGAAGAAAATGGGGTCATATTTTTATTTATCTTTGATTAGTTTATTTGATATTTTAATCAAAGCTTTGAGATCAAATCTCTAATTTTCCTTTTTGATTGATTTATCTTTCTGATCAAATATGTTTATCTCTTTATTTAATTCATCTTTACTTTATTCAAATATTTGAATTATCTTTTACATTTGGTCTTTTAATTTGTTTAAATATTTGATTAGTTTATTTGATATGTTAATCAAATCTTTGCGATAAAATCTTTTTATTTATTTATTTATTTCATCTTTTAGTTTATTCAAATATTTGAATTATCTTTTATTTTGATTTATTTATTCGATCTTTAATTTATTTATGATAAGGTTTTTTATTTCATCTTTTTGATTTGTCTTTGTAATTCTTATTTATTTACTTGATTTCTAGGTTTTCTATGGTAAATATATATTTATATCTTTGTGATTTATGTTTGATTTTTCCTTTTGATCAAATCTTTTTTGATTTATTTTTTAAGTTATTTATAATAAATATTTTATTTTTTGTTGTGATTTATCTTTGATTTCTTTTTTGAGCAAATCTCTTTGATTTTTATTTTTTTATTTCAACAAATCTCTTTGATTTGATTTTTTTGTTTCATCAAATCTCTGTGTTTTGCTTTTTTTGGTTCATCAAATCTCTTTGTTCTGATTTTTTGTGTTTCGTTGATTTTTGGTTTTTTGTTTCATCAAACCTCTTAATCTCTTTGATTTTGATTTTTGAAAATATTTAAAACTTGTCTCGGGATGATGTTTCAAATTATTGGTCTCCTATATTTAAATACATATTTTAAAAATAACAATTGAACTACAAACAATATTTTATCAATATCTAGATTCATAATAGATACAAATAAAAGGAACTCACAACTGAAAGTAGACATATACTCTTTTATTTTTTTTTATAGAGAACTAATAACATTTGGCAAGTAAATTGTCCTTGAAATCTAGTAAAAAAATGAAAAAGCATTCCTTAAAAAAGATATTAATTTGCTTTATTTGCAATAGCACAACTTTTTTAACCAATCATTCCTTGAAAAAAACTTGTTTAACCAATCATTCCTTAAAAAGTGGAGTTTGAATAATTAGGAAATGTTATAGATGCTACTGAGTTACAATGATTGAAATGCATATTGAGTTGGAGTAACCCATAAGAGTAAAGATGGAAATTAGGACTTTTTGTTTTCTGATTATCATGTTCATAGCTGGGGCTGGATCTGGTTGTGATTGTTGTGATTTGAGTGCAGGAGAGCGTGCGTCCATTTACATTGTGCACATGGACAAAGCTTCCATGCCTATTGAATTCAATTCACATGTGGATTGGTATCAATCAATCCTACAAATAGTGAAAGGAGTAGACACAGAGGACGATTTGTTCCTCTACGTTTATGACACTGCCATGGATGGCTTTAGCGCGATGATGACAGATACTGAAGTTCTAACACTGGAGGACATGGCTGGGCATTTATATTCCTTCCCCGATTGCAGAGGGGACATTGGATACCACGCATTCCCCTAAATTTTTTGGGACTCAACGCTGACCATGGGCTTGTGCCTATCTCTCAGTTTGGCCAAGATATCATCGTAGGCATCCTAGACAGCGGAATTCGGCCCGAGAGTAGCTGATGAAATTAAGGCCGCACAGAAATAACGTTAACTCCATTTCTGACAGCCCTAAGGACTTTGGCTCTAGGTTGTAGATTTGTTAATTTACTTTTAGATGGCAATTAATAAGCAACAGTGAGAAGGACGACGAAAGTCACATCTCAAGCTCATGAATCGACCAATTCTGGAAGCACCATACAACACAACACACTATGCATTTCATACATAACAGCATTATTGATACTCTACCAACAACTGAAACATCGATTTCTGAGCATAAAGGTATGATTACAAGCATTGTAACTAAGCTAAATAGCAAGATGATACAACTGATTACAAATTTTATCAGCCTGTTATGAAGGTAATTCCATCCCAAATTCAGCTCTGATTTAAACCAAATACCAAAAACTACCCCACAAATTCAAATGCACTTTAAATCAACAAGTAATACAAATCATCAGGCGTCTTGTTAAGGCAGAAATGTTAAATGGGTCTAGTCTCTAAGATACGTAAAAGTAACAATGGGCTGTAAATTTCAACGATGCTGTATAGTTGGCTTGAAAAGGAAAGGCGAGTTACAATGGCTATCTTAAGTAGAGTGAGATAATCCATTTAAATCGTGAGAGTGAATACAAGCTGTAAAAGTAACAAGTAATAGTAACAGTAGCACCATGATTAATAACTTTCAATACACAGAAGATTCATCTACACATTCGACTGAAAAATGACGAGTAGGACTGCACAAACTAACTCGTAAGTGCAAGAAAGGAACCTGGAGTTAGTAACCTGAGTAACACTCTGAAATCTCAGTTGCAATATGCTAGCAGCACAAAATGACTGGGAAGTTGTAGATATCTCAGCCTGAATTTGAAGAGGACGCCTAGCAACGCAAGAGCCAATACTCACAGCCTTCTTTAACACTCGAATCTCCTATAAAATGAGCCGTCTAGTCAGAAGCAACACAAAAAATGGCACTCTCCAGATGCTCGCAAGCCACAACAACGAAACAAATCTGCTTGTTCGCTGCACACAAACTGTAAAGTTCGAAGCCATGTTAAAGCAGCCTGCATTTATTATCTAACAAGTATTTGGTGACTTTGTAAATGCCAGGCAACACACGCAGACTAGGGGAGTGGTGCAGAATGGCGTGAACGGATCCCACCCATACCTGGTGATGCCAAAAAAGGATGAATGGCCATGCCTCAATGAAATACGGGAATTTGCTAATGGCGAGGACAGTGGATATGACAATTTGCTGACAGCGAGCACAATGAAACTTTAATGACCTTATGTAGGAAAAAAACGTCGTCGACCTATCTCAGGTGAGAATCCAACCGGAATATCAGACATGAGACTTTCCCGGTCGATTTCCCACCTATAATAGTCTATCACTAAAAATGTTACAATATTTATAGTCATTGTTTGGAATTTATATATAGTTTTTTTTAAGATAAACTATTAAATATAATAGAAGAATTGCTTTTTTATTTGTTTAAATTTTGAAGCAATATAAAATGCTCAATCACTTTTTTTGGAAATATCATTTGTCTAATGTTTAAAATATGTAGATGCATCAAGTTTTAAATGGCTACTTGAACATTAAAGATTTATTGTCAATAAAATTAAAAATTTGGAAAAAAAAAATTAAGTGCTTGTTTTATTTTTTCTTGTTTAATTAGTGTTGGAGTAAATTAATCATCATTAATTTACTCTAGTGCTTAATGGAAACTTTGAAAAAGATCATCTAGTTCTAATTGCGAGTGTTATTGCATTAATTATGCATTTCAATCAGTCATATGCTTTATTCTTTGTGTTGCACACAAGATAAAGTCACTTAACTGATTGAAACATTTTGTTATCTCACTCCTCTCTCAATCAAAACTCTATCATTCAGGGTCTCATGTTGAGTTCAGATAAGTCTACATAAGGATATTCAATCTTTCATTGTATTCATTAAATAATCAATAATCATTTTCCGTGTAATTTCTCATTCGTGTGTGACAAGTTTATCTTCAGAATATCATTTAGGGCTTGTGGAATCTCAATCACAGATTCTTTTATGGTATCAAAGCTCTATATCTGAAGATCCTTGTTTGCTTTTTTGAAGAATTTTTTGCATAAGTAATATAGGAAATAGAGTCTTGGAGCACATTTTCTAAGCCATAGACGGACGGGAAACGGTTTGGAGTGTGGAGGTCACTTTGTGTGAAGCAAGGCATTTTGAGCATTGTGAAGACACCCAATCAACCTTTTTTTGCACACAGTTGGCCACTCATTTGTAGGCATGTTTGGTGCAGATACCACACAATCTTCCTTTGGTAGGCCACACGATTTGCCTTTTGTAGGTTGTGCCTCATAGTTCAAAGGTTTATGATAATTTGGGGGGCCAATTTGAGTTTGGCATATCGTGTGGCTAAGCAAAGCTCCCTCACAACCACACCCAGGCTTGGATTTAGACTTATGGAAATTTTGATAGGCTGCATCCTACATTTTGGAGGAGATACTAGCAAGCCATAAGAAAATTGTCGTGATTAGTGAATAGAGAGGCATGGTGTAAACTGAGAGTGCTACAATCTCTAGAACATTTTGCAGTAAGAGAATTACACATTGCAATCTCTGTTAATTACAATTTATTTCTTGATTTGGGGTTGTTATCTGCAATTTTCCATTCATTGCCTAATTGGTGTACCCTGTTTTGCTGATGTGACCCCCTATTTTGACTTATGTGATTCATAATTTTTGTAGCTATCAAAGTTAGAAATTTTTGTTTAGCATTCAAATTGTTGTTGTCAAAGTTGATTTATAGCTTGTGAAGAAGTTGATTTGTAGCTTGTGAAGACTGGCAGGAGGGCACCATTGATAATTTACAGGCAATTTTTTGTAAATATTTTCACCAAAATGGAGGCAGATGTAAACCTTTGTTTCTAGATGCATGCATGTTTCTTTCCCTTTTTTATGCATGCTTCTTGCTTTCTTCCTTGTTGATTCTTTAAACATTGTACATGCTTTCTTAGCACCACATGATAAAGATTTGGAAAAATTTGGAGCTTTGTAAAAATTGAGCTTATATAAAGTTTCATATGGGGGTTTCTACTTAAGCATCTAGTATAGGTTTCTTTCATTTTGCTTCTGAATAAAAAAACTTAGAATATTAAAAGTTGCTAATTAACTGTCAAGCTCCACACTATTCCTCTAATCGACAAGAAAAAGTGAACTCTTCTATTCTATGTTTCTAACTACATGAGATTCTAGAGTTGGATCCTCGTGTGCTTCTAGAGTTTCTTTCTAGCATGACAATATTGAGCATTGGATAAAAAAATGGCATCATCCCTAATGGAGGGCATCTCTGTAGTTCTTTAGCAGTTGTAACTTTCTTCTTTAGGTTTGAATAATTTGTTAGGATTCTTTTCACCCAAATTTTCTCCTTTCCTCTTTGTTGATAGCCACATCATCATTGTTGGCCCACCATCTTCATCGCCTTTGTAGCTTGTTCTCTATTAGTCTTCACAGGATCTTGGATCAACATCATTTCTTTCTGACATGTGGACACATTAGTAGTTTTAGAGGCACACATCATCTAGATTTGGATTCCAAAATCACCCATTCTTTTGGTTTGGCTTCTCCAATCACTAATGGATTATTTTCTTCCTAAGGGGAGAAATGTTGTTTACAAGCAATGGATCTTATTTTGTCTTCATGCTTTCATCATTGGCATGGGAGCTCTTTCATTATGGGGGGGATTCATATCTTCATTTTCTCTCTCCTATCAGGGGGACATCTATTGTACTTACATTCTTTTCCTTCGTCAATTTTTTCTTCTCCTTAGTTTTCATTCAAGGGGGGTGTTGGAGTAAATTAATCATCATTAATTTACTCTAGTTCTTAATGCAAACTTAGGAAAAGATCATCTAGTTTTGATTATAAGTGTTATTGCATTAATTATGCATTTCAATCAGTCATGTGCTTTATTCTTTGTGTTGCTTACAAGATAAAGTCACTTAACTGATTGAAACATTCTGTTATCTCACTCCTTCCTTAGTTAGAACTCTGTAATTCAGGGTCTCATGTTGAGTTTACCTGAGTCTACATAAGGATATTCAATCCTTCATTGTAATCATTCAATAATCAATAATCATTATTGTTTCACATATTTTGTTGTGTAATTTCTCATTCATGTGTGATAGGTTTCTCTTCAAAATATCATTTAGGGCTTGTGGGATCTCAATCACAGATTCTTTCAGTTAGTTCTAATAAGTTGGTTCTGAACCAATCTGTTAGATAATTATTACATTGTTTGATTAATGCAATAGGTATATATAGTTATCTTCATAATTGTTTCATTTGAAACTATTTACTTCTCTTATTTGTGTAAATTCAATACTATGCATCAATAAAAAATACTCTCGATCCTTCTTATTTTCATAACAACTAGTAGCAGAGCTTCCTCTCATTCTTTTTGGTTATGCTTTGGCTTGATGTGATGAAAATCAATTGGTGAAGTAGTTGATTGTCACGCCTAGCCTGAATATTAATGGAGCCTTTCTTGTGTCTGTGCACTGCTTATGAATCTTGAAGCAGTTTCAGGAGGTCAGTAGATTTGTGTTAAAATATTCTATAAGAGGCATACATGCAAAGGGAGATCAAGGTGGAGGTCAACGGATTGGAGTCTTCCAATCTAGTTTTTTGTGTTTGCAATTTAATGTTCTGAAGTAGAATCATGGATTTAATGTTGTTGGTGCATTTTGTTATGTTTTGAAGGATCTGTAGTGTAGAAGATCAAGGGATTCAAGTATATGAGAAAATATAAATGAATTCGCAATAGAGTGAAGAAATGTGGAGATAGGGTTTCATTGAATCATAACGAATGTTCTTCCATGGTGTGCCCATTGTATTTTACTAATCCTATAATCTATGCTAGTTTGTTCCTAGAATTTTCATATAATATTGCTCACTACCATAGAGATCACTATTGCTCACATCAAAATTGTTTTTGAATTTGGAACATCTAGTTTCAATAGAGAGGAGATTAATTTAAAGGATATATTGCTATGGAGATTGTAGTAGATAAATTAGATAAGTATTTTGGTTTCAATTTTCATACTTGGAAAATAAAAAATTAGATGCAATTAATGAATAAGGATTTATGGGGAATAGTGAGTGGAAAAGAAACAACACATACAGAGGTAACTGAGTTATTATAATGTAATAGTAGAGATGATAAAGCCAATGTTATTATTAGTCTTTCTCTTTCTGTTTCACAATTACATCATATAGATCTGGATAAATTATTAGTAGAAATTTAGGATAATCTAAATAAATTGTTTGGAATAAAGGCATTAAATGCAAAATTTTCTCTAAAACTTCAATTGTTTAGGTTCAAAATGGAAAATAGAATCATAATGTCAAGTCATATAAGTAGCTTGAGGTCTCTCATCAAACAATTAGCAGAAGTTG
>VDFB02063401.1:0-22801 GCA_007258455.2 Sequoia sempervirens | reverse complement strand
TGTTGCTAAAGACAAGCAAGTGGAACAACCTAGGAGTACTTAGACTGATATGACTATGACCCATATGGGTGAATATGTGGCCAAGGAACTCAAGAAGGTAAAAGTTAGCCTTTCATCTTTTGAATTGCTAAGAGTTCCAGCTATTAGGGGTGTTTTCTTCGGTTTGTTAAATGATAATGTATCTTCAAAGCCTTCAAAAGATGCTACTATGAGGAAAGTTGGTTTCACTAAACTAGTCATCAAGGAAGTAGTTGGGAAAACACAAAATCCATAGCCAACCAGGGAGCAAATTAACCAAGCAACCAAAGATCAAGTTCTAGTTCAGACTAGGGATAGAAGCAAGGAGAAGGATAAGACTCGGGTAGCTCAACTTCATTCCCTAGTAAGTATCTTCAAAGGTAAACCTGATACTCCTCCCTTATTGATCTCTATTCATATATTTGGTAAGAATCTACATAATTCCTTGTTGGATTCTGGTGCATCCACCAAAGTTATGCCATTTTTAATTTGTCAAGCATTGGACATTACTCCTACTTCTTAATGAAAGGTCACTGAGTTAGACAAAATAGAAGTAATGTAGTAGGTGAATTGAATATGATCCCAATGCAAATTGCATTTGATCCGTGTGTACAACAGGTCATCAATATACAAGTAGCTGACATATTGGATGCTTACGGGATGATTCTAGGAAGAGATTTTACCAATTCATTGAATGGATATACCTCCACAGATCATTCTCATATGTGGTTACCCTAAAAAGGAATTCCTAATCAAATCAAGATCAAATGAAAACCACAATTGAAATTTTTTATCACGGAGTATCAAAATATGTCAAATGACATATTGGTTTCTGAGGAAAGTTTAGGAAATTATATCCTAGCAGTAGCTATTGAAGAAACAGAAGCAAAGGAGGTCTTAATGATGCATGATACATGAAGGGATATTACTCAATGCTCTAGTAGTATGGAGGAAATTGTGGAATCAGATGAAGATGTTGATCAGGGTGATGCTAACCTTGGTTTGCTTGATAATTTTCAGGAATTTATTCAAAAATGTATAGAAGATCAGATCAATCTGGGCAAGGAAATGGATTTTGAAGAGTTGTTACTACCTAATTGGTGTAGAGTCCATAATGCATCACATCCTGAACTAGAGCGTTGTATTTTTCAAACAGTTGTAGAGAAAGTTAAGAGATGTATTAATCCTTCCCCAGCCATCAGAATTGATATTCAAGAAATCCTAAAGGAGAAAAAGGGTAAACAACCCATTGTATAAGAAGATCCTTCATCAAGTAAGAGTAAGAGTATAAGGGATTCCAAAGGTATGTCTTCTACTAAATTCTAGAGTATACGGTTTGATGGCTCTAAGTCCAAATAGGGAGAGCTCTAGTGTTGGATTTGAATTAATAAGCCCAATAGATAAAACCTCTTTTGCTACACATAGAATACAAAATCAATGCACCAATAATGTTGTTCAATATTATGCATTGATACATGGATTACTCATGGCTCTAAGAAAAAAGGTTAAATCTTTGCAAGTTTTCGAGGATTCTAAATTAGTGGTTAAGAAAGTTAGGAAGTAGTACTCATGTCATGATAGGAGAATGACCAACTACAAGCATAGGGTATGGGATCTGATAGAGGGATTTGACATATTTAATATCCAATTAATACCCTGAAGAAAGAATCATATTGTTGATGTTCTAGCACAAGTAGCTAGCACTTTAGAGTCATTATCATTATCAAGACTAATAAGGTTCATGATTGAGCTTACCCCAGTCCTATCTATACCCAATAATGTGACGAACTTCTACATATTTGAAGAGACATGCATATTCTATATTTTATTACCATCTCTGATGTATTTGCCTCTCAGATAATTGATGAAATAGAACCTCAAGAGGTAGAGCTAGACATGGAGGGGGTAATCAAATTGAAGACAAATACAATTCCTAGAGGCATGGAATAGCTAGAAAGGATCTTTGACTTGGAAAAAATTGGGAATTAAGATCAAGAAGCAAAGGACTCAATAGCTAGTCAATGTGATACATACAACATGGGCACTCAAGATAATGTGAAGAATGTGTTCATTGGCAAGGTATGTACTCCTAAAGATAAAGATGGTATAATTGATGCATTACATGTCTACCAGGATGTCATAGCTTGGAGTTATGAGGATCTTAAAACCTATGACACTTTGATTATTACACATATGATTCCTTTAAAGCCTAATGCAAATCCTTGTAGACAAAGGTAGAGGCCCATCAATGCTTTGTTAGAGCCTATTATCCATAAATAAGTATAGAAACTATTATATGCCCACATCATATTTCTAGTTAGACATTCAACATGGGTGGAAAACTTGGTGCCTGTAAGGAAGAAGAATGGCGAGATAAGGTTGTGTGGATTTCAAGAACCTTAATCATGCTTTAGAAAAAGATAATTATCTAGTACCTTCATTAGACAAATTCTTGCAGATTGTGAATGGGTCACAAATGATGTCCTTCTTGGATGGCTACTTAGGCTACAATTAGGTTATGGTGCAATATGAGGATAGTCATAAGACTCCTTCACAACTAAATGGGGCACCTTTTCTTATAAAACAATACCATTCAAACTAATCAATGTAGGAGCCACTTTCCAAAGAGCTATGGGCATTCCCTTCAAGGATATAATTAGTAAGTGCATTATTATCTATATGGATGACTTGACTTTTTTCTCTAAAAGTAGGAAAGATCATATTTGAGATCTATGCAAGGTATTCCAAAGATGCAGGGAATGTGGCATCTCCCTAAATCCTAAAAAATGTATATTCAAGGTAACAGAAGGAAAGCTCTTGGTTCATGTAATCTTTGAACGCGGTATCTCTATTAATCTTGAGTGAATCCAAGCAATTTTGAAGATGCAGCCCCTAGCTAGAAAGAAGGAGATTAATTCTTTCTTTGGGAAGATCAATTTTGTTTGAAAATTCATCACTAGTTTTGTAGAAATAGTCAAGTCACTGAATGCAATACTAAAGCAAGATGTGAAGGTAGAGTCGACTGTTGAAGCAAAATAGGCATTTGATGAGATAAAGAGGGCCATAGTTGGTGCTCCTGTGCTGGTAAGTTTGAATTATACAAAGCCATTTTATATATATTCATTTGTATTAGATCATTCCTACACCAACATGTTGACACAATGGTCAGACGAAGGAAATGAGCATCCTATAGCATTCATGAGTGTTCCTCTTAAGGATGTTGAATTGAAATACCCAAATGTAGAAAAACAAGCTTTTGCACTGGTTAGAGGAGTTAAGAAATTCAAGAATTACATTTTGAGGAATAAATTATTTGCAATGATGCCTGATCCAGCTGTGAAACTCTTATTGATGCAAAGTGAAATGGGTGAACAAAGGGCCATGTGGGTCACCGTGTTACAAGAATATGATATTGAAATTCAACCAATGAAACTAGTGAGAGGGAAAGCTTTCATGAGGACAATGGCTGAAACAAGCCTTGAAATTGTAGCACATCAATACCATCTCAAAGATGTGCTAGCTACATTCTTAAGGGGACAATTATGTACAAAAATAATTATGAGGGGGTATATCTCTGATGTCTTGGAAAAAAGGAAGTTGCCCGAGTTATGGATGAACTTCATGACAAGTATGGAACAAGTCATGGATCCAGTATGGCCACTGCAACTTGAATCATACGTGTTGGATAATATTGTCCAACTATATTTAAGGATACATACAATCATGTGAGGGCCTATCATATTTGTCAAACCTTTTCCACTAGGGAGAGGAACTATACTTTTCTATTACAGCATGTGATTAAGGTAAGACCATTTGCATAGTGGGGGCTAGACTTCATTGGTCCTATCAACCCACCATCGTCCATTGGACACGGGTATGTTTTAACTACTACTGATTACTTTACTGGGTGGACTGAAGAAATTCCTTGCAAGCAATGTATGACATAGGTAGTGATAAATTTCCTTGAAGCTTGGATTATTAATCATTTTGGCTGCCCCTTTGTTGTTGTGTGGGATAATGGTCCTGACTTTGCATCATTAAAAATCTCTGGGTGGAAATTTGATCATGGGATCATTATTAAGTTTGCATCTAATTACTATTCCCAGGGAAATGGCTTAGCAGAATCTACCAACAAGAATTGGCTTATTGTTATTTGTAAATTAATTGATAAGAATCCAAGAGAATGGCACACTCAATTAAGATTTTCATTGTGGGAAAATTGCACCTGACAAAAATCCTCACTAGGTACCTCTCCCTACCACCTAGTTTATGGATTTGAGCTTGTGTTTCCCATTCAATTGAGAATCCCTACTCTCCAATTTATCAATGAGTATTATGAGGCCCGCCTAGTTGAATTGTTATAGCTGGAAGAGAAAAGAGATGAAGCATTAGAAAACTTTTCCAAGCATCAAGGAATTTTCAAGAGATGGTTTGATCATAGAGCTAAAGTCAAAGCCTTCAAGATTTTTGATCTAGTTCAGTATTGGGATAAAGCACATGAAAAGAAAGGGGAACATGGTAAATTTGACAAGCTATGGCTTGGCCCCTTTTAGATTTAAAGGGTCTTTTTCACTTCATTTTCATTATTTATCAACTATTGCATCTATGGAGCACTTTGTCTCTCTTGCATTTCAAAGATTGGCGATTTGTGCATTGGTGCTCAGAATTTCCAATTAAGGTTTTCTCAAAGAAAGCATTTGGGCATTAGTGTTTTCAGCCTCCCAATCTGAAAGGTAGGGTTTCTTTGCCATTTTTTATGATGTTGATGAAGTTTCTTGATTTCCTTTGATATTTGAATGTTGTGTTTTATATTGTTACTTCCATTTTATCACCATTTGGTTTGATAACTGCCATTTTTGTTTGATTTTATTGATGACCGATTATGAATAATTAATATTTGAATGCACCCTCATTTTTCATTATAGTAGCTTCGATTCAAACTTGAATTAATTAGCATGTCATTTCAAACTATTAGGGTTCTTTGAGCTTTTATCAACTATGGGTCAGGGCATCCACATTTTTGGCAAGGCTAGGGTTTCAGACTTAAATTGTGTTTATCGCTCATGAGATGTGCATCCATGCTTAAGAGATTAATTTGTTGATGCCTCATATATGTAGATCAAAATAATGAAACCTAGTCACCTTCAAACCCTAGTTTTTATTTAGAGAATTTGATTGTGATCGAATCATTTATAGTAAACTGGGCATCGAAGTTGTTCTACATTTTGACAATATTGTTTGCATTCAAGTCTAATTCTAACTTAGGGGCAAGATATCTCTAATTTAAGTTGAATCGTGAGTTGGAGGCTTCGCCGATATTTTGACTTTGAGGAATAAATGATAAGATGAAATTTTGTTGAAATCCATCTCTGACGGAAAAACCTGAGGTTCCTGTCTTTTGCAGAATCCATGTTGGCACGGATTCCCTGAGCCTTATTTCATTTGCTAAAATCCTAAGGTGTCAGATTTTCTTGAATCCTTGATGGCCAAAAATTCCCAAAGTTGTGTAGTAGACTAAAGATCTTTGAGTTGAATGTTGAAATTGGTAAATGATGAGTCTTCATAGAGTTAAGGTGTTTGATATCAAAGTTTTGACCAAGTTTCGGACATTTCACCAAAATCCTCCTATGAGGGAAATCCCCAAGCCTCCAGACCTTTGCAAAATCTGCTCAAGGGTAGATTCCCTAAAGTTTTGTTCATCGCTAAAATTCGTGGAGGATGGAAAAACCCAAAGTTTGTCTATTGCTAAATTCTAAAGGGTTAAAACTCTTTTTTCATGATCTTGGCATTGGTTTGAGATTAGTTTCATATTGCATATTAATTTTAATGATAAATTGAATGATGCAAATAGGTTATAATGGTCAATTTTACTTAAACATCTTGGTGATTATGGTCTTTTATTAGATGAAGGGTGAATCCAACAAGGGAACAGGTTCTAAATTGAAACCAATCAAGCCAATCAAATAAGGACCTCTAACCAGAGCAGAAAAGATGAAGTATGATTTCAAAGGTATGAGGCCAAAATTAAAGATCATTTCAACATGGAGCAAGGTAGGTGACACCAACATGGGTCATGTGGATTATGATGACTTCAAGCAAAGAATGTTTGGTGATGCACAAACCCCTCTTTCCAAGGTTATTACTCACACAGGGTTGGCTCAAGCTATTGGGTTCCCACCTTCAGTATAGTGGCCTGAGCTAGTTATGGAGTGTGCCAAGCATTATGATGTTGGAAATTTAAATTGCATCAAATGGTTGTCATAAATGTCAACAAGTTTTCATTGATGTCAACACAATATCGAATGTATGAGATGTTTACTAGAAGTTATTCTCTATCAAAGATATTCTTTATTTGTGGTCTGTTGTGTTGGTTTTTGGGTCTGGATTCTACCGCAAGACAATATATAACTTTGATATCTTAACTATGTCATTATGATTCACTCAAACAGCTATATTTGGAATCTTGAGAAGTTTTTTATTGGGGGCAGTAAGTTATCAATGACAAAGATTATTGGGTCTTGGTTGAACTAACACATGTTATGATTTAAGAAGATTGAATTTACCTTGGGGATGTTTTGTATGGAGCTTAGCCGACTTGGTATAATACACTACATGGATAAAATGTTTAAATCATATATGGTGCTGAAAAATAGATTTTTGATTATTTTGTGTTCATCTAATTAGGCCAACCTAATTGATGATTAAGATATACTTGTATACATATAAGATTTTTTGAGAAATGAGAAGGGAATGAGGAGTGAATGTGAAGTACAAAGAGGAAAAGTTATGTGAAAGAATGACGTGTGAAATGTGAAGAGAAAAAGAGGTGTATGAAGATCTGGGCCTAAATACTTTATTAGTTGTGGATTAGTGCAGTTTTGTTAAGTGACTACTATGTGAGGTAGTACTTCATATTCTAAGCTTCTTTGGAACTAAACCTTGCACATTGAAGGTGTATCCTATCGGTTCAATCTTGTGGCAGTGAGCCACTATTATTATATTTTAGTGGTTAGCCATCTCTTGTATGTCCAAGTTGTAGCCCTATCGGATAGTGAGTCCTTATTTCATGCAATGAGCCTTATCTCAGGCAATGATCCTTGTTTTAGGTAGTGAGCCTTTTGTAATCGGTTTTAATATTCTCTATAGTGTGAGTTAATCCTCACCGTGGTTTTCCCTTATTGGGTTTTCCACGTAAATCTGGTGTTATTGTGTTTATGTGTTGGATTTGTGTTTCTGCATTGGCACTAGATTAATCATTTAAGCAGTTTTAAGTATTAGTTTCGCTAATTGAATTAAAGGTTAAAATCTATGACAATTGATTCACCCCCCACCTCTTAGTTGTCCTATTCAATAATTGATATCAAAGCTCGGTCTTTTGGAATAATTTTAACAACTTGAAGGAGATCTTGGTAGGCTAAGAAAAATGATGAAGGAATCTGAATTGGATGAAGAAGTAAGAATAGAGAATACAGAGTGTGAAAGTGAAGATTTGAAAGAAAATGTCAAGCAAGCAAATTAATGCATTCAAAAACTAAGGAATCAAATCTGTAAGTTCAAATTGAAACATAAAGAATTTAACCAGGAACTAAAGGAAGCAAAGGAAACCAAATTGAGAATCTAAGAATTGAACTTGAGGAAATCAAAAGGATGGAAGAGAATTTGAAATTGAAAATTGAAAAAAGAAAGATAGAGGAAGGATGCTTGAAAGAAATTATCAATCAAAAGATAAAACAATGTGATAAGCTTGAATAAGTAGTAGTACTAAGAGCTTATCTAAAAAAAGTGAAAGAAGATGAAGAAAGGTTCAAGACAAGTTCTACAATTCTTGATGAGTTGATTTTGTCCCAAAAACCTGCAAAGGATAAAGGTGGTCTAGGACTTGAAGAAGGAAAAATCTCAAAGACTAAAATAGCTTTCAACAAGATGGACAATCAAAGGAAATTTGAAGGCAAGAATCGAAGGAACAACACCGAAAGGATACCCATCCAACAACCTAATGCTCAAAGGTACCCATCTTTTAAAGGATTTTTTTTCTCATGCAATAAATTTAGACATAGAGCAACAAAATTTAGAAATAGGTTGAACCATAATAGAATGAGTTAGAATGTTGGATTCTTTGTCACAAAAATGCTATGTTTGCAACAATTTTGGACATAGAGCAATATAATGTAGAAGCCAAATGATGATGAACAAATTAAATACTAGTAGAAGGATTCAATCTTTTCAAGGCTACTATTACACATGCAATATCTTTGGACACAAGGATAATCAGTGCAAGTCAAGGATAAATAAAAACTCTTTTGATCAAGGATATTTTGTGTGCCACACTTGCAACAAACCAGGACATATCTAAAAATTTTGCAGGAGCAAAGTTGGGATGAAACCTAATCTGGTGTAAATATCTCTTCTATGAACTAAACCCAGAAATGGTTCCAAGGGGAGCAGTCATAGAAAAATCTAACAAACCCCTAATATATGAGGTGTCATGAGATGACATGTGGATATGTGATGTGAATTTCTATTTTGAAGGTATTGAAGAAAATTCTGGAAAAAAATATGCAAATTAGGAAATTTGTGGAGCACTTCTTGGCTTACAGTGTTTCTCATAAAGTTGTTGGAAACTTAAAGGAAATAAATGCAAAATTAGGGAAAATCAGGTGAATTCAAGAAAAGTAGGTCATAAATTGGAGGAAAAGGAAGATTGTGGAAATGAGTCTATTGTATCAAGGGATTTGTCATCCAAAAATTGATCTGACAGCTTGGCTGAGGGGAAGTCACTAACAAAGTAAAGTACTAATGATGATGTCATTACCTTTTTGTGATGAAACCCTAAAAGTGAGAAGTTATATAAGGAAGTTGAGTGGTCATTCTTTTTCATTTTGAATTGAATGAGCTAAGTAGAAAAGTGCAGCCGAGAAATAAGGAGTTAGGGTTATTAGCAAACAAGAGTATGGAGAACAAAGCTGAAACAATGGAGTCAAAGGCAATGGTGGTATTTGATTTGTGCAACAATGAATTGCAAGAATTAAGTAAGTTATAGATTGATGAATTTAACCATGAAAAGATTCAAAATATTGAAGGTTTGCTTTCGGTTGAGCAAATTCAAAGGGTCAAGAGTCTAGGGAACAAAGTTTTAGACATTTGGAGTGAATTTCCATACTTTTTGGATGTAGACACTACTTGGTTTGTCCTAAGTAGAATTCAAGGTGATCGGATGATCTTCGACAAGCCCTGCAAGATTACAAAGGAAGCAATTGCAGTAATTACAAGATTAAATGTTGGACCCGTACCAGTGAAGAACAAAGATTCAGAAGCCCTAACTAAGTGATAGGAGACCAAAGGGCACTTCTAATTCATACTATAGTTGACCCTATGATGAGGTATGTGGCATATGGCATTTCATATAAGATTTATTTCAGAAATAGGGAAGGTTCTACTTCGGCGATTATTGTTTATGTTGTGCATCAAATGGTTGAAAAGAATGTGAATTTCAACTTGTGTGAGTTATTAAGGAATCAATTAATGGAGAACATCACTATGACAAAAAATGACAATTACCCTTTTCATTTTGGATCCCTAGTTATTTGTTTGATGATGTATTTTCTAAATCCTTTACCATTAAAAGAGTATGTTGTGTGGAATTTAGTTGTACCAATTGGGAAGCAGGTTTATTGGTATCTAAAAATTTTAGTAGAGAAGGAAAATATTTGTAAAGAATACTGTATAGACAAAATAAATGCATGGAGTTCTAGTATGGTTTCCAGACTAGTTGGGATGTATGAGGCAAGATCCCCCTCTGGGAAGAGGAATGAAAGAAGAATCATTTCATTTCCTTCTTCAGAAATAAAGAAACTAAAGTCAGAGGAGAAGAAAGAAGAAAAGGAAGAAAAAATTACAAAAGCATTTGATCTGATATCAATAGATGATGATGAAGAAGATTTCACCAAAGAAAAGGTGTTGAAGATTCTTAAGCAATATGATGGACTGAAGAAGATTGGAGATATTTGGTTGTCAGGACCAACATATGAACAGGATGAGATCACAAATGCATTGACTATTTATATAATTCAATATGATATTGATCTGAGCGAGTTGACAAAATTTGTACCAGAAGTATTGATTGAGCAAATTGAAGACAAACTAAAGGCACTCTCACTTGGGGAAACAAAAGAAAAAGATGAGATTCAATTGGCTATGGAAGAAAGATGTGAAAATGCACATAAGAGATTGACTGATAGCATAAATGAATTAAAGGCATGTATCAAAAGTGTAAACAATGTGTATAGGTAAATTGTCTTTGGTGCCCTACTGCTATTGGAAACTACAAAGGGAAAAATGATGTTATTGAGCTTGAGCTAGATTCTATTGGAACTTAGACATATAATATTCTTAATGAAAGGGATAGAGCACAGAAGAAAAGGATAAATTCCTTAAAATTTGATGCAGAGTAGGGGTATAAACAATCAAACACTAACACTAATCACTCACAAGAACCATTTTCATTCAATCTACTAGGCCTTCCTTCACAAACTGCCCTTAAGCCTTGCAGCCCTTCAAAACAACCTTTTTGACCATAAGTCTTTGCACAGACCTAATAATAAAAGTGAAAGACAATTTTTGAGTACCCTTTTTTCCATAATAACACATATCTTAGAATGGGGTGTGGTTGTTTTATACGGATTGGGGTAAAATTTGACTGTCCTCCTTTCAGTTTAGCCTAATAGGAAACTTAGGCATGACAAAAATTGTTTTTTGGCTTCAAAAGGCTTCTAGGGATGTACACACAACTCCAACACATATCACCAAGCCCCAATTCACTACTCCTTTCTCATAGGTAACCCTACAATGTCTTCCACAATAAACCCTCTAAGCCTTAGGACTTTGTTTGCAAATAAGGCTTAAAAGACATCAAAATGTCACTCAGTTGCACATGCAAACCTTCACAACACCCCCTGCAACCCTAGAACATGGTAAATCATATGAAAATAGACCTCTCCACCCATTTTTATGATTTTTCACTGGTGGAGGGTCAAGATATTACATTATTTTAATCACTGCTCACCCTGGCTAGGGTTTCAGGCAATTTTTAGGAAAATGGCTATAACTCTCAAAATACCAAATGAAAATTGATGCCAAAAAAAGGAAAAGAAAGATAATTCACATTACAACAACCTCCAATTTTTTACAGGTTGAAATGGAGTTTGTACAATCTGTACCAATCACCAAATCATCCTGCAATGTTAGAAAATGTACATAAAATATTGGTTTTCATTCAAAAAAACTTCAAAATCAATATCTCCAACAACCCCATTCTAGTTTTTTTGGTGTTTACATATAGTTTCCCCCCAAACCAACTACCTTCAAGCCCCTTTTGAATTAGTTTACTTAAAAAAACACAAAATTGACACTTTTTGCCAAGTTGCTTGACAACTTTTGAGCAACTTTGACAACATTGGTATTTTTTCATAACCTTGCACCTAGAAACCCAATAATGACTCAAACTAGCTCAAAATAGACTAAGAAGACCTTATTACATGAAACCAACCCTTACAAGACCAAAAACCAAAAAATTGTTACATAAACCCAAACCAAAACAAAATTCCAATTGTTGACTCCTGGAGACACAATGAACCTATGGGTGCCCCTGCACCACAGTCTGAACTTGTAGTCATTGTGGTATAGAGGGATGGTATTGTGAAGAATTTTTGGAAATTTAAAGAGATAATTGAATTAATATAGGAATAGCTTTTTGGTCTTATGGTGGAAGTTGAGAAAAATGAACAAAATCTCACTATCCCAGATACTCTTCTAGAAACAATTGATTTGATAGTAAAGAACAACAGTATTTGTTTAAACATCAGGTTGGCAGTGAATTCTTGGAAGAAATTTCATCTAAAATTAACAAAAAAATACAAGGATATATTTTAGGGGAAGAAGTATTGAGGTAAAGAACTATTTTTTATATCATTTTTTTTAAGATTGTTTTTATAAAAAAAATTGGTGTAAGGGGGAGATAAATCCTTTTTCTTTGCAATTGATGTCAAAGGGGGAGAGAAAGCATGTGAAAAGAATGAAAATCATTAAAGCTCGTCAAGGGAACTGCAAAGGTCATTGTTGTTGGCTTTTCACATCCTATGTTGCCATCAATGACAAAGGGGTGATTGTTGGAAATTTAATTGCATCAAATGGTTTTCGTTAATGTCAAAAAGTTGTCATTGATGTCAACACAATATCGAATGTATGAGATGTTTACCAGAAGCTATTCTCTATTGAAAACATTATTTATCTATGATCCGGTGTGTTGGTTTTTGGGTCTAGATTCTACCGCAAGACAAGATATGACTCTAATATCTTAATATGTCATTATGATTCACTCAGATAGCTATATTCCAAATCTTGAGAAGTTTTTTTTGGGAGCAGTAAGTTATCAATGACAGAGTTTCTTGGGTCTTGGCCGACCTAACGCATGTTATGATTTAAGAAGATTGAATTTACCTTGGGGATGTTTTGTATGGAGCTTAGGTGACTTGTTATAATACACTACATGGATAAAATGTTTAAATCATATATGGTGCCGACAAAGAGATTTTTTATTATTTTGTGTTCATCTAATTAGGCCAACCTAATTAATTATTAAGATATACTTGTATATATATAAGATTTTTTGAGGAATGAGAAGGGCATGAGGAGTGAATGTGAAGTACAAAGAGGAAAAGGTGTGTGAAATAATGAAGTGTGAAATGTGAAGAGAAAAAGAGGTGTGTGAAGATCTGAGCCTAAATACTTTATCAGTTGTGGATCAGTGCAGTTTTGTTAAGTGACTATTGTGTGAGGTAGTAATCAATATTCTGAGCTTCATTGGAATTAAACCCTATACATTGAAGGTGTATCCTATCAGTTCAATCTTGTGGCAATGAGCCACTATTATTGTATCTTGGCGGTTATCCATCTTTTGTATCTCTGAGTTGTAGCCTTGTCGGACAATGAGTCCTTATTTCAAACAGTGAGTCCTTATTTAAGGTAGTGATCCTTATCTCAGGCAGTGAGCCTTGTTTCAGGAAGTGAGCCTATTGTAATTAGTTTTTATATTCTCTATAGTGTGAGTTAATCCTCACCGTGGTTTTTCCCTTATTGGGTTTTCCACATAAATTTGGTGTTATTGTGTTTATGTGTTGGATTTGAGTTTCTGCATTGGCATTAGATCATTAATCATTTCAGTAGTTTTAAGTGTTAGTTTGGGTGATTGAATTAAAGGTTAAAATCTATGACAACTCATTCAACCCGCCCCCCCCCCCTCAGTTGTCCTATTCAACATATGACTCATATAAAAGAGTAATTGTTAGCCCCCAAGGAAGAATAATGGAAACCCTAATTGAGGAGTTTATTGCTGGAACATTCAATATTGGTTCACATCAGAAGCTGGTGAAGATAAGGTGAAAGAAGCTAAAGAATTATATGAGAAGAATCCTTCTAGGGCCTTAGAAATCATGAATAACTCTTGGATATAAAATCCAAAGTCACATCGCTCCAAATTTCCCAAGCAAATTATATAGAACTGACTTCAAGCAAGAGTATAATGACATGAGTACTCTTTTGGGCAGAGTCATGGGATTAGATGAGGAATTCATGTTCAAGAAGTGGATGTTATATATCTTCACAAATTTTAAAAGGAGTGCATTATCATTGGATTGGCATCATTAGTGATAATTTGGATTTGCAATTAAGAAGTGTGCAAGACACTAAGAAATTCACTATGACCTCTTATCTTGTGTACTTGCTTGTTGGAAAGAATAAATACAAAGGACTAAGCTGCAAGGGAGTCCTTGGTAAAGACATAATTTGTGATGTGTACCCTCAACTTTAATTCAATACCTCCAACTATAGGAGGGTCAATGATGCTTTCCTCATGTACATCATAAGAATGTTGCAAGATGCCTTACATGTTAGAATCTCAACAAAGGCCATGGAGTTGGTCAAGAAGTATGGTTATTGGTTTATCCAATTCCCAAATTTCCCATACATCAAACTACATGGGTCACCTCAAGTTCCTTTTAGGCTTCTAAGGTATCCCATTGACAAACTCATATTGTTGTAAGTGATGCGACAATTGGTTGCATTTGACACTACTCTAAAGAATATGCATAAAACTTGTTTTTGAGGAGAATTCCCTTTAAGGATTGGAATTTTGGAGGCATGTCCTTCTATGCAAAGTGCCCACCATTCTAAAAGAAAGATGGTGCATTTTAACTTGTACTCACATATAGATAGGGGAAACTTTGATCCTTATGGTATTGCATGAAAGATGGCCAGCAAGGAATTCAAGCATAAAGATCATATTGAGGACTATTGGGATAATTGTAGGGATGAAATGGAGGTGATAAAAAGAAAGTGCTCAAGGTTTTCATTGAGATTGATCAAATTCCATAAAATAGCCAATTCCCCTAACCAAGTAGATGATGAGGAGGATCCTAAGCAATATCATGATGATGAGTAGTATAAGGACAAGCCACTCCCTACTATAAATTGGTCAAACGAAGTAGTGTTTGATTTGAATCTAGTCAATGTAGCTATATTAAAGTATTCCAAATTGTTGGTAAAGCATAAGATTTTGGAATTGGAGGAAACTAGCACCAAATTCACTTATGACTTGATGGGGGATCTAGAGTCCCATTCAGAAGAGGAGATAGAAAATACTTGGAATGATACTGTTGAGCCTCATTCAAAGGAATATATAGAAGAAACTAAATTTTTAATTAACAGGATAACTAGAAGCCGGGAAAAAGGTAAAAAGCCCAAGAGGCAGCCCATTGCTAAGGTAAGGAGGTCATCAAAAGAAATTGTTGAAGAGGTAATTTAAGAGACCCAACCTTCCAAGAAAAGAAGGCTTGTTACTAAGGGTCAAAATATGGCCTTGGAAGTCCAAAAAGACTAAGGTAAGTAAAGAAGACACATCTCATGTTAAGGTAGTTGAAATAGAGAGTTCAGGAGAAAAGCCACAAGTGTATGTAAGGAGAGGTTCTCCCAAACAAAAGGCTCCTCCTACAGAGAATATCAGTGAGATGGTAAGTGAACATGAGAAGAATGTTGAAGAGGCACCTACTGATGAAGCCCAGGAGTAGGCAAAGACAACAGTTACAGGAAGTAACACTCCTAATTCTCCTTTTCAAAATATGCCAGTAGATGAAGAATTTTTCAATGAAGATGAGAATGTCTTGAAGAACCCTGAAGAAGAAGAGGAAGATGAAGATGTTCCAACACCTAAGAGTGGTGAGTTACATGATTTTAGGAGGTAGTTGGATCAAACAGTTTCTAAAGCATGGAGGAAGAATTAAAAATCAAAGGTAACAGAGGAAATTCCTTCTCACTCTCTTCTGAAGGAACATGTAAATGTATCAAATACAGGGTGTAAAGATGAGGGGAAGCATAATAAAGATCAAGAAGACATTGAGGATAATCCATCCAAGGATCAGCAAGAACAAGATATTTATCAAGAGGATGCAGAGTTTGATGTTCCTGATTGGTTAAAGGAAAGGTTGAAGCCTAAACCAATCATTGTGGAAGAAGAGACTCTTGATTTGGACAAGTTTCTATCTAGTTGGGGTCAGTCCAAAGAAAGGAAAAAAGCTAGAATAGTTTCAAAAATGACTAGAGATGAATCAAATAATAGAATTATCCACATTTCCACTCTTGTAGGTGATAAACATAAGGATGAGGTGAAGCCATCTAATTACAAGGTAGAAACTATCAATTTGGGCCTCTCCACAAAAGAGCAAGAGAAAAATAACTTGCAAGAATTTGTGCAAGTAATCCTCAAGATATTGGATAATGAAATAGAGGCTAAGGAGGATTTAAAAAGATAGTTAAGAGAAGTATAGAAATATGTTCAACATTTGATCAAGCCTTTGCAAACTTAGTTTGGTGAAGGGACCTCATTTTTTGAAGGATTGCTATCTAGGGATGTAGTTTTTTAGATCGAAAAGATGACAGCATCCCTACAAGTTACTCAAGGATGGCTTGATAGTGTAAGCAAGAGAGGAGATGCCATGATTGAGAAAATATTGCACACATATGAGAAGGTTGCATCATCTCTTGAGGACATATCTCAATTCACAAGAGACTTCCAAAAGATAGAGGATGCCACCATTGTTGAATTGAAGAAAGTCATAGAGATTCCTAAGGAAGATCTAATCAAGAAGAATGTTTTCACATTAGAAGATATAAGCAATTCAATGGAAAGGATGGAGGCATGGAATTTCAGAAAGGAACTCATGGTGAAGGCACTTAAGAAGATATCTAAGATCTAGAACAAAGTGAAGGATATTTTTGATAGTTGTGTTGCATTTCTCAAAATTGTCACAGGGAGAAAGAAATTTGGGAAAAAGATTCTAAATGTGGATCAGTTATAGAAGTGGTGGCATGAGGTTTACTCTCCAGTTGATAATGGTCCAATCATTAAAGATCAAGTTGAGGATGCAGCTATTTGTATCTCCAACTTGGATAAATACCAGGGGTTGCAGTTCGAATGGGAGAAGGCTTTGATTAAAAATGAAGAGGAGTTGAGAACTATTAAGTTAAGAATAAATTTCATCCTAGTCCCAGATCCAGTTGTCCTTAAGAATAAAGTTAAGGAACTTTATAGAGATGGAGAAGATAAGAACAAGGAGGACGACCCAGCCTAGCTGCCTCAAACAAAGTGCGTACTTCATGAAGATTACTAGGGCTACAAGTTGTCTATGCCTAGAATTATATTCTAAGACTTTTATTTAATTATAAAATGTCCTTTTTGGACCAAATTGTAATATTTTATTGTAAATTAAATTAGGATGATTAAAATTTTCAAGACTGACCTATTTGGCTAACCTAATGTAAAAACCTAATTTAATTTATCTTTTAGGCCAACATGTAGGTGCTTCTCTATAAATAGAGGCATCTTCCTCATTTTTCAAGGTTGTTATTTGTTGATGCTACTAAGCTTGAGATACTTGAATTGTTGCAAACTTTTAGTGAAGTGAATACAAGTGAAGACATTGTCTTTTGGTGTTCTTCTTTGTGTTATTTTATCTATGCATGGTTCTTGTGTCTCTAATCTATTATCTTTTGAGTAAGTGATTTCATGGTTAATCTTAGAGCTAGTTTTAGTTCATTTCTGTTTATGATAAATTCTTTAAGGTGTTGAGGAATATTTGGTCCATAATTTTAGTAATATGTTGATTGTGGATTGCTATGTAAAGTTATCTTGGGCCTACTCTATATTGCACTCTAGTTTAATTGTGAATGTTTGAATGTATGTTTGAATATTTACAATCTTAAAATCTTTAATTTGCTGGAGATTGCACTTTATTTTTGATATTGTGGATTTGATCTTAGTTAAACAAGGATTGGTTTTGGAAGATTGGTCTATCTTGAAAACTTTATTGTTTGCACAATTGATCTTACGTTTAAGTTTAGATTTCTCTCTTAAACCCTTATCTTTTGATATTTCTTTGAAATTATTGTTAGAGCAAGATTCACAAAGCATCACCACTATTGCCACATTTCATGAATTTGAAGCTTCCAGCATTTAGTTTGTAAGGCCCTTTGTGAATACCAATAGTTTCACACATTTATCACTGAGTTATTTGGTGCATTGTTAAGACCTGACATTAAAGACCTTGGGGTTGTTTCTTGAGGCTTTCTGATAGAAATTTACCTTTCAAAAGAGATAGAGTACTTGTAATATGTCTGAGTTGTTCCAGTGCTAAAAAAACCATCAAAAGTGACCAATCATAATTTAATGATTTTGGATTGTATGGCCTAGATTTAGTGATCAAGGACTCATACGCAACCTTGGGCATATAGGTCCCACCTAGGTATCGGGGCCTAATTTTGAACATTGCATTGAACTTAACATTTCTTGGAATTTGTGTCCCATTTTTAAGACACTGGGATTCATATGCCCCAACTAGCGTATGAGTCCTACTTTAACTGAGGCCTATTTTAAATCAAATTCTTGGTGGTATTTTATTATCCTAGATCTAATGTCATCTTGTAGTGTTGTAATTTCAAGAAATTTGGCATAAACAAGTATAAATACAAGGTTATTTCACTCATTTTCTCCTAGAATTTTTATGCAAGCATCTTCATAGAAAATTTGAAATCAGAAGAGTTTACAAGAGCATTCAAGAGTGATTATCAAGAATATTGGAGAATTTTTTAAGATTCAAGCACCTTGTCAAAGTCATCATGCATCATATTTATTTTTGAGCTAGCATTTGTGATGTAGGGTTTTAAGATTCAAGCAAGTATTCAATTCAAGATATAAAACATTCAAGCAAGATTCAAGATCTACATTCATGCTAGCCATTACTTACAATATTTCAGCCTTTATTCCAAAGGTTTGGTGAGTTGTAACATAGCATATTTGTTCATTCATCATTCCTTCATTCTATTTCATTTCATTTCAAGGTTTAATTACCAAAACGGGGTTTGAACAAGGCAAATCCCTATCCACTAAAAAAAAAATATTTTTCCCTCTCTTTGATGTGTGATTTTCATATCTAGGTTGAAGATTCATTAAAGAGCGAGAGTAAAAGTTGTCATCTATCTTGAAAGATCATGGAAAGTCAACTACTGGTTGCAATTCAATGTTTTAGACTCAAATATTTGACAGGAGAGAAGCTACAAGAGAACATTAGAGAATATTAGATTTTTAGATCAACCCTAATACCTCGACTAAATCACCACTTGTGGCACATGAGTCCCAGTATACATAATTTCATAAATTTCCAATAGATCCTTATTTGTAGTTCTAGATTCCAGTTTCTATCAAAATCCATAATCTGGGACTAAATCACCCCTACTAGCATATGAGTCCCAATGTGTATTAAAAGTTATAATTTTAGGATTTCATACCTTGTTCTGAGCATATTGAATAGTTTTCTAGGTGCACCTATATACTTTCTCAATTTACTATTCTGATTTGAGTTCATTTCTAGGTCATTTACTTAAGTTTTGCATATCATTTACATTTCTTGTCTTTCCAAGCCCTTGCTTGGTGGTTAATCCCCTTTGTACCTTTAATCACACCCTAGGATGCCTTATTTCATATCTATTTCCCTCATTCCATCTCTTTATTGAGATCTCAAAGGTTTCCTTGAATGAAACTTGGAGGAAATTGGTGGTTCTATCTCTTAAAATATTAGAGAAACATTTTTTTTCATTTCATTTTGGTGAACCTAGCCTTTAGAACACCTTATTTTCTGATTTGGAGTGCATCATAATCCTAGATCTAGCTTACATTAACTTTTCATTAGGTCTTGCATTAGTTAATTTGCATCTAGGGTTTCTAAATCTTGCAGTAGTGAAAGTGCATATAAGTTGCATTTGTGCATCTTGCATCATTCAGTTTCACTTAAAATCTATAATTGTACTTAGTCTAGACATCATTCAAACCAAAAAACCTAACATTCACTCAGAATTTTCTAAAAATAGTGCAAAAACCCTAATCCAGGACTCATATGCCCCTTTGGGCAATTTAGTCCCAGTATAGGTGGTTTTTCCTAATTTTTAGGTATTCTATGTTGACTGTTTATCAGCATTTGAATCCTTGAAAAACCCTGATTGGGACTCATATGCCCCTTTGGGTGATTTAGTCCCGTGTCAGACCTAAAACTACATTTTATAGCATTAAAAACCCTATTTTTGTGCTTCTGTTTGTTTTTGTTATACTTTTGTTTCAATTTACTGAGTTTTTGTTTCATTCATTTCATTTGGTTCATTTCATGCATTTCTTAATTTCAAATTTTCATTTACAACACTTCATTTTCAAATTGTTGCATAGTGTAATTAGCAAATTACCTTGTTTAGAGTCTAAAATTTGCATTACAATCATGGATATGTGCTTTGGTAAGCTTTGGATGTCCTTAAAGTCATTAGTGGATGTGTCAATTTGTGCTTTTGGAAATGACCCTAATGAAATTGAACTCACTCATGCTCACTCAACTTCTAATGCATGTCCTCCTCATGATGTTGACTTCATTGGAGAAGATGATGAAATCATAAACAACTTCATAAATTATTTCCTTAACAACCTTGAGACTAATGCATTATTTTATCCTTCTATGAAGCAACCAACACAACTTAAAAGATTTGGCCTTTTACATCCTGAAATTGAAACACAAGATGATCCTAAGTTTGCTACAATAGGTGAACCTAGTTCGTCTAATCAAGCAAACATTCAACCATTCTATGTTAACAAAGTAACAAACACTCCTATCAACCTAGAAGAGACATATTGAAAAGGATTCGCAATCTTAAGCAAACAAGAATGTGATACAACAAGTGAACATGAAATTCATCAACTCTTAGAACAAATATCAATTGAAGATAACAAAGGGTTAGGATATCAAGATTCTCCTCCTAACATTAGTGTCATCCTTCCTAAAGAACAAACAATGCCTTGTAATGATGATAAGGATGATAGGATCATCTTAGGTCCTCCTCCTCAACATCTAACTCAAGAAATTGGAGAATCCAGCAAACAACAAAGGCCTTACAAACTAAAGAAACTACAATTCCCTTGTCCACCATTTGCAACTAAAAGAACTTTACATATACTTATAATCCAAGGACTTATTATATTACCACCCATGAAAGAAAACCAATTTCCAAATCCTAAGAACACAAACACGTCACATTGTAAATATCGTAGAATGTTTGGACATAGTACTGATGAGTGTCGTGCTTTAAAACAAATATTTAAAAAGTTTGATATCATAGAAATAGTTCCTTAGAGCATGTCCTTTCGCTCCTTGCCATGTAATAGTTGTAGGATCATCACATTCTCACTATTACATGCTTTACATTCATTACAAACCATTTCAAAATGCAAGGAGCTTTTTCTCATCCCCTATCTCAGCTCATTCTTGTCTTGCACATAGTGGAGGAAATAATTAGATAGCCTTGTCCTAGCAATGCATTTGTCATTTTCCCTTTAGCTAGTTATCCACCTTCTATATACGATGAACAATATTGGGATGTGGATGACTTGTTAGAGGTTGACTCGCATGTTCCTTACTATTCTTTCCTTTATTTTCTTTTTCATGTTATGTGCGTAATTGCATGTGCGTACTGTGATCCCCCATACTATTTTGTTTGATGTACCCCTCTCTTTGTGAAATTCCTCTATTTGTACCTATATTCTTCTTTATATCATAAACATTTTATCTTTTTCTTTGTCTTTTTTTTTCCTTTTGGGGATGATGCAAGGCATTGAGACATTTGTTAGTGTAATTAATATTTAATTACACTTGCATAACTTTACTTAGGGGATATTTTAATTCCTAGGTTAATTATTCTCATCCTTATCTTGTTGAGCTATCTTGTTGCTCAAGATAAGATTAGGGTTATGCATACTTTTCTTTTATAAAGAAAATCATCTCATGTAATTATGAATTCCTGAATAATAATATTTTTCACATTTTTTGCAATAGCTTTGCTTTTTTAGATTTTCTCTTCTGTGGAAGGTTTTTTGGTTTGCATGTCTGATCTTGGTTTCTAACATGGTATCAGAGCCTTGATTTGCAGCCCCTTCTTAGATTTTTGAGAAAATCATTGCAGAGTTTGTTCGAGATTCCTCGAGGGTTTCATGCCTTGAGTTCATTTATGCAGTGTCTTGGATTAGATCAGGCTTCACCATTGGATTCAAATCACTAGAAAAAGTCAGGATTGGTTTTTATTTTGCATATTTTGGTCATCGTTTTCTAGATCTTTAAGGGTTTCAAGCTCGGAGATTTTTTGCAAGCTCTAGGAGTAGCCAATTTTTTGGAGCATTTTGGGCACAAATGGAGATCACCATCGCGTTCATAGCGGCCAAAAACCCTAAGATCACCTTTCGTTTTGTCAATTTTGGAGAAGTTGGTCTGGAAGGAAAAAATAATTTTCTAGGGAGGTCGTACGACCTCCCCAGCTCGCTTCACGAGGCACGAAAAATTAAAAAAAAATTAAAAAATGTGCCTTATTGGTTTTTCATGTCGGTGCTCCTAGTTCATATGACTCTCACAATGGCACCACCCATAGGCCAATAGCCGCGCTAGCCCCTTAGGGCTTCTCCACCTGGACCCAAGAGCTCTGAGGGTCATAAATTACAGGGCTGCTTCAGCCCCCAAATCTAATAAGCAACTGTTAGAAGAAATACCTTAGTGACCAAAAGGTTTACCAACTCCCACTACTCCAATGCAAGTACTCATGGCCGGGATGACTAGGGGCCGCCTCAGCCCCAGTCCGCCAACCCCTGCCCAAGACAGATTCAGGGGCTTATTTTTTTTAGCTCCTAGGGCACTCCTCTATAGCTGATTGGCCTTTGGAGCACTTTACAAAATTGGGCGTGAATTTTATGTACTGTCCTTTTTTTCGTGAACGCATACCTGCCAAGTTTCCATCTCAAACGCTGAATCCCAAGCAGAAGTGTAGCTTCTCTTTCTATTTTTGCTCTAGATTTATTTTGCGTCTTTGAACTCAAACAGATTTTTGCTTGGAGGGTATTACCCGGACCTCGATGATCCTTTTTCATCATTCTTATGATTTGAAAGTTGCACCAATCCTCTACACGTATCCGGTGTCTATTTATATTTTTTGTTTATGCATGTCATTATGATATCCTTTTACAATCGTCGGGTTATTGTAATAAATGAACCAAGATAAAGTTCCATTAAGGGGGTTTCTTGCATAATAAATCTGATTAGAGTGTAGTTTTCACTTTGATTCCCATATTTCATTTTGTTTTGATGGCAACTTGCATGGGTTA